>JAQGAW010004315.1:0-11081 GCA_034698025.1 Phthiracarus crinitus | reverse complement strand
TCTTCGGCGTCCAATAATTCACACATCTTTGAGCCCGCATTCGCTCTCCTCTGTCGTCCACGTGATAACGATTCTTCTATTTTCGGTGACATTTTCGTTCAAATTTAAATATAAACTAAATTAAACTAATATTAGATAAACTATGAAAACATATTTGCATTAATAATCAAATTTCAAATTTTGTGAAATTTTATATTAAGTTAAATCACAAAATTGTTTAATGTTAATCATTGTACTTTTAATTATATAAAATCGTATATAATTTAACTACAAATTGCTTATGAAAAAGTCTTAAAATATCAATAAACAGATAGTTTAAAAAAACAGATATAAAAAATGCAACATTTATATGTGCGACAACAGATGTCACTAATTTGGAAGCTGTTTAACCATCGAAGATCGAGAATATACGGTAGATTTATTCTTTGATTCGCCAAATCACGATAACAGTATTAAAACTGAAGCTGTTTCGGTATGTTTGGCGGAATCGACAACACATTGTTCTCAATCGGTGTGAAAAGTATTGTTAAGTCTATAATTATTTCACGCGTTTTAATACGCATCGCATGCAGTTTTTTAATAACAATAGTATAAAAGTTTTCAAATGTTACCGAATGTGATACTGTTTTTTAATAATCCAGTACTCGTTTTATGATCTTTTTTTGCTGTTAATTTCTAAATCTTAATCAAACATTAAATCGAATTTTAGGATAAATCCGATATTTTTCTAATTTATTGTTTGTATTGAAAGAAAAAAGTTTTGAAAAACAAATTTTATACATAATAAAATATGAATTATTTATTCGCATCTTTATTCGCAATATTGTGTCAATTTATGGTTGAGATCATCGCAAAACGGCATTACAGTTATCGTAGTGATAACGCGCCCGTAAAAATTATATTAATATAGATATTAATTTATTATAAACCACTAACTGATTAAAGAATACAATTTAATGTTTTGTGATAAATCATAGTCACTCTGCGACGATCCAGTGATATACGCGGCCGACAGACTCGTCAACAATTCGGTACGTCTTTATCGCGGCGATTATTACTGGGAATTGAAAGGCATTCCAGGCATTAAGGGGTTTCTCGAAGGACCATACAAAATACCGTACAAAGATTTTGGACCGATTGAAAGAGACAGTACCATAACCACAGTATTGAATGGAAATCGTAAAGGAGCTGTTATGAAGTTTGTGGGCAAAAAGTGGTTCGCGTGGAACGTGAACGGCGACCGACAATGGGGTGATCACGGAACTGGTTCTGACCTCATTCCCAAAGGAGGGTTTATGGCTACGTTTCACAACGGAAATACAACCGATCCCATGATCATTGGCTTGAATTCCATTAATGTTTGTGTTTTTAATCGGCAAACAAATTCATAATTTTAAGTTAATGTTCTATTATTAGGTGTACTATATTAACACAGTCGCCGCACTCTATCCGTGGTTATATGGCACTGGAAAACGTGAAGGATATATGGGCGGACAGTTCGGCGAAAACTTTCCTCCAGATATCACGTCCGCGTTCTCGTATCCATCAACAGATCCGAGCGATGGTTATTTGGTTTATCTGTTTAAAAAAGATAAATATTGCTTTCGTGCCGCATATAGAAAGGATTCTACAAAACCGGTGTGTGTTATGATTATTGCGTTCTCAATATGATTATAGAATTTAAATTAATTTTTACAGTGCGATGAGTGGAGACTAAACAGAGAATTATTTGGATGCGATGACAGTTCACAACCACCACAACCACCTAATCCTGATGTAAATAATCCAAAAGAACCAAAACCAGAGCCCGCTGAAGCGAAAAAACCAAAATCTGATGGTTTTGCAGTCACATATAGCATGGTTTTGTCAATTATTTTTATTTTCGTTCATTTAATAGATATTTGCGTATAAAGCGATGCTAACTATTTATTCTTTATCTAAAACTTAAATTTATTTGTCAACATATTTGTCTACTCTTTTAGTGGATACGATTAAAAAATTTTGTTTTAGAATTTAATTTTAATTTGAATTAATTTTATGAATTACTTTACAACTATAATTAATATACAGTATTTAAATGTTTATTTTAGTTGTTTTAAAAACCAATAAGTTTTTTTCAAAATAAAAATTATTATTTAAGCTCTTTTTTAATAAGGTTTTAATAAAAATTATCACTGAATTATTGCATCAAAAGTTCATATACTAAACCTTTATTAGTTTTTGTTAACTTTTTTTTAAAAATAAAAGATATTCTACAGTAAGTGGCAAAATATGTACACATAACATACTAAATACATTAAATGATTATTAAAATTTATATTTATAAATAATATTTTTATTGAGCGCATTGGGATTTTAGTTTTAAAACCTGGTTTTATTCCTATAGCATTGTAAATTGAGCTGATTTACTACTGACTGTAAAATCAATTCTTGAATTAGATGTGTTAATTTTAACTTTTGTCGTAATTCACATCATTTAAATTACTATATAACATTTATATTGCATAATTTTCTAACATAATAATTTTTAATAACTAAATTAAAACGGTATTTATTACAAAACCTAATAAGTTATAAAGAGGTTGGATATTACAGTATTTAGCATTTATATTGTTATCACCGGTAAACTCGTTCGTTAGCTATAAGCGTAACCGCAAATAGTAACATAAAATAAGTATCAAAAAAATATCAAAAGCGTTTCGATACAAAAGAAAAGTTTTTTCTAAGAAAATTCTCAATGATTTAATTTCTTAATATTTGTTGTGGAAATTTTCGCAATGGCTTCAGTATTCATAACGAATGACGCGTCCGATAACTTTTTCTTATTGATGTATTGATGTGACGGAGCTTTTTCAAAATCTATAGACTTGTGCAGTGGAATATTAGCCCATTTAAGTATTTTCAAATCTGTCAAATATATTCCGTGAAATGCGGCGAATGGCGCCTCAAACGTCAAATACGCCACTATTGACAATAGTGTACTGATCACGAAATTCACGATAAACTCGCAAAACTAAATGAAAAAAATAAGAAAAATTGAAAATATAAACTTTAACCAAAATTTTGGGAAATAAATGCGAACCATATTAAAGTGGCTGAAAGCGATTGGTTGTCTGGCGTAACCGTTTCGGAATGTGATCACGAAATAATGGAGCAAATAGTTCATGAAACATAGCTTTTCCAGTGGCATAAAAAAATTCCACGACAAAAATGTGTTGATTGGTCCTAAGATTATGAGAAATTCTCATTTAGTTTGTTTATGAAAAACTTTGCCCAAAAAGCTCTTTTAGATTAAATATTACCTCCTTTTCCAGTTTCGCAAATAAATATAATCCAAGCGACAGCAATACTCCATAAAAGGCGATGAAATCCGGCGAAAATTGCTGACGCCATTAGTGACCACTTCATACCTCTATTTAAAGGATACTTCGCTAATAGTATTGTGACGCAGCATATCATTGACCAAAAACACAAAACTAAGTTTGCGATCTGCGATTGAAAAACAACTATTAATAAAGCGTGTAATCAGATGTAATAACAAAGTAGAGTAAAATAAAAATAGAACACATGCCTTGTTTTTGATTTTGTTCGTTCGCTTCTCAAACAAAACGTAAGCGAGAATAATGCCAACAAAATATGGACCCAAATGGATGTAAGTGTGAAAATAAATTTTCGACATCTGTTCATACACAGCCCTATAATTGTTGTGTGGCAGACAATCACAGTTAGTATTAAGTAAACACACTGAACAAACAATTAAAAAACAAAAATAACTCTAGTATTGATCACCTTTTGCTCATAGAATTTGCTAAAATAGTTGGCGGCTGTTCCAGCAAATATGTACGTATAGATATCACTATACAACTGAACAGTGTTGTTACACCGATCGCTGTAATGCCATATTTCGGTTTTCTAATAGAGACAAACAAAGCTCAGGCAAACCAAAACAAAGATCAAATAATAATTTCGATGACATACTTATACAATAAGATTATGAAAAATATGGATACAATGTAGAGCTGGATATCGGCGGACAAGTAGTAAGTGTGTGTCAAACACATTTGACTGACGTCATACCAATTGTTAATATAAGTGAGTGTTGTCCACCAATACTTGTAGCACTTGTCGACGGGTGCATCAAAGTATTCGTTCCATAGCGGACCTGAACCCAGCGATGGTATCACAAACATTACAAACACTGCCATACATATCGGCGGCGTTAAGCAGAATAAATGATTGAAAATTAGTTGAAAAATATTTACGTAAAAGTCTGTCCGTTTCAATAGATCTAACAAATGGTAGGTCACTATCATAGCGCCCACTAAGATAAACGTGTCCACCAGTAATGTATTATTAACTAATAATTGATATGGTATTTCTTCGATGTCATAGAGAAGCTGTCGAGAGAATGAAAGCGTGTCTTCGTGCGAATAAAAGTATGTGTGCGACCATACAATGTATGCCATGGTTAGCACTTTAATGCCATTTATCGACCGAAACGAATATTTCGTGGTCTGAGTATCAAAAAGCTGTTTTCCGTTTGAGTACAACGAAAATGGTATTATAGATGATATGAACTTGATTTCCCACAGATTATTCAGTCGGTATCGTATTAGTAGATCGACAGTTGTGGCCACTATAGCGATGAATGCGATGAATCCGAATATTGAAAGGATAATGGTTTGCACGGTATTAAATTGTAACGACTCTTTTATGTGACAGTCGTGTACCGAAAATGACACAACTGGTCCTGCAATTACTGTCAATTAAAAGCAATCATTTAAACTAATTTTATTGATTGATTTTCGTGAAAAATTTTATTTGTATTTAATAAAAATTCGACTAATTTTTCTTATGGTACCTTTTTTAAGAAGTACTTCGAAATCTTTTTTGGTACACGAAGACGGTATACAAACGCCAATTCGCGCTCTTTTATGGTAAAAAACATGAGCCATGTGTAACAGTTCTCCCAGAAACTGTGTTTTACAACAAATAAAATGAAAAGTATAGATTGAAATCAAGATTATTTAGTAATCATAGAAAATAGACATTTACGTACTGTTTCTTCTATTTGAGTGCCGGTAAAGTTAAATACTGGAGTTTGAAGCGTGAGTTCCTTCGGTCTCTTCGGTAGTTTTATTTTGAACTTAACCACACAGTATTGACCGACAAACGATAGCTTATCGATTGAAGAGTCAGTCTCTATTGATAGGCATTGATCGTATGCGCCTAAACTAGTTAACGATCCTTCTATTAGTCCTGAAGGTCTTGAGCCAAATGAGTCCAAAACTAGATTAAAAACAATGAGCATAATAGCAATAAAATTTTAAGTTACATATTTGGATAGATTTAAAATTATTTGGATTCATAAAGATATAGACTATTCTTTTGTGCGAGTTTTATTTTAATTTCAATCAACATATTTTGCTGTTTGCAGTATTTTATAAACCTTAAGGGGAGTACAATGTATCTGTTTGTAATAATCACGGACAGAGATCTTTAAAACACGGAAAATCTTAAATAGATTTGCGTATTATGTGTGGCTGTGACTAAAATAAAAATCAAATGTGAATTAAGTTTATGTAAATTGGAATACATTTATAATTGTGTAATAATATCTTGTTAAAAAACAACAGAAAGAAAAGTTGAGTGTTCGATGCATAGCCAAGAATATGTTGATACTGTATAAAAAAATTAATGCCAAGAAATAGAGAAAAATTTATAATTTGTTATCATTTGAATATCTCGCAAAGAGTGCCATTCCGTAACAGCGTATACAGTATTTACAGATTACGTATTTTGCTATATTTGCGAATTTCTTCGAATAATATAGTTTATTCAATTAATAGTAAATTGCATTTGTTATTTACTTATTAAATAAATATCTAACTTTTTTTTAAAAAATTGAATCAAATTTAATTAATTGATTTATAATAAATAGAAAAAATAATGTTTAATTGAAAAGAAAACAATAAAAACCTACACTTAATCGCCCACTTTTTCTGTTGTCTCAAACCAGTCATAAGCATCATCGCAGCGATACTGCAATCGCTGGTAACATTGTTGAGATCGTCGAAAGAGGACATCACGTATCGATAGAACGAATCTGCGTACCGCTGCATCATAATACCATACGCCAGCCAAACATCTTTCGCTTCCGTTTTGTTACTGGTTTTGATTGCATTTAGCGCAGCGTCGTATTCGTGGTTAGAATCGGATATCATTTTCTTCGCGGAGTCTATAAAACTTTTCACACTATTATCTAAATGCTCTGCAGTTTCCATTTCCTTTTCATTTTCCATGGATTCCAAAGCTTTGATACCATCGGAATACGCGTGAACGTGCCTGTGATCCGTTAACTCGTCTTCGTTGATGTATTTTTCTTTCAATAGATTCAAATTATATGGAACTTTAATCGCTTCGTTGTCAAACTTTTGCGCATTTATTCCGCAAATGACAAAGAAAGCGTAGAAAATAAACAATGATCTCATTATTTTATTGTGCAAATAAAATAACTTTAATTAGTAACGGATTAAGTAAAGCCTGGCTTTTGTTTATTATTAAGATCTATATTAGTATGATTGTTACCACTAAATCGCATAAACTTTTATTTACATCTCTGCGCGTATATTTTAAACTAACGGAAAACAGAGCATAAAAAGTTGATTTTTAAGTTAAAACCTTTACTTAGAAAAGTCCTATCGATAGTTATCTCTTGTACATTGAAAAATATTGAGTAATTTGTTTAATTATAAAAAACTTGAATAAAATTTCAGTTTCAATATTTTAATTACTGACTGCCATCGCGTAGTTTCATCAATCGATACCTTTTTCTATGCATAGTTCTTACAATTAAAGTTCAAAAATTAATTTGAGCCAAAAATCATCTTTAATTTGGTTTTAGTTATTTTTTCTCTATTAAACATGTGATTAATTTTCTGAAGTAATCACCTATGATGACAATATTATGCTAATTAATGGCATTATAAGTAATATTCACAAAAATCCTGGCTTCAGTTATGAATTTATAATTTTTACAAACATTAGGGCACAACTGTAAGCGTGGTTTAACTTAAACCTTTTTTAATTTAACGATTCTTTGATAAAAAGTTTAAATATGTTGTTAGTTTCAATTTTGAATGAAAAAACATTAATAGTGCCTATTAAGAAATAAATTATTAGTTTAGGAATCATTTTTTAATATTTTCGTTTAATAAACTTTGTTAGTTGTTGTTAATTAAATTAGAAATTTGAGCCTTTAATTTAATCTTTTCTTTTTAAAATTAAAATTATCTTCTAAATATCTAAAGCTATTACGAGCCAAATATAATTAAAATCTAATGTTTATGGCGCAACATTTGTTTAATTAACGATTATATTTTAAGGGAATTACACTAAATCTTGAAGTTATAGTTTCCTCCTAATTTTAAACCACTCTAAGAAATTCCCAAATACAAAAAAAGCGTACAGCAAATTTTGTTTAAATAAATAAGAATTTTTATGCTTTATATTTTTGACAATCTTGGATAAGTTTAATTTATTTGTAAAAACAGAGATCAATCATTCAAAACTTACTACAGATTTTAATTATAATTAATTAGATGCAATTATACAGTCTTTAATATATTTTTAATAAATAATTTAGTGTTTAAAATTTGACATACAATCAAACTATGTATTTGAATACATTTCGAGACGAGCATCTGTTGTCTAATCATTGAGTTCATTAAAAACCTTATTAAATTTAATATTTAGATTAAGAATATTTGCAAAAAAAGAAATCATTTAGTTAATACAAAATTTTAAAATTATATGCTTTGACATGTGCTCGTATAATATTACTGTACTGTATAATATAATCCTAAATCTTAAATAAATGGAAATCTCAATGTTTGTTATAAGCTTAATTATACAGTATTTGCTGGTACAATCAAGCTTAATACTTATAACTAGAGCTGGGAATTTAGGGATTGTTCTAAATTTCAAAATTGTCCCAATATACAAAATATTGACTTATTTTGGTAATCGTATAAAATTATATACTGTAAAATATTAGTCCCAAAATATCCCAAAATTTGCAAAGCGTCCCTAAATTTGAGATTTTGTCCCTAAAGTCCCTAAAAAGTAAATTTTATATCTAATCAACCCATATAAAAGCTTTAATTACTTTAATAATCATCAATTAAAATTTTTGGCAAATAGATAAAATTTATATTTTAAATTAAAGAATAAACGCTCCACTAGTTTGTGTCAAAGTTTAAAGAACATGTTCAATTTTTTAAAACATTATTCTTAATCGACTGTCATTAATAAAATAAATTCCAATTAAATTAATTTTCGTAATTTTAAAATTATTTTGAAACAACAACAAAACAGTTGAAACATATCAAATTTGAGAAAAATGTTTTATTATAAAAGCTTTGCTCCATAACCATAAAAATTTTGTCCCAAAATTTGTCTAAAAATCATAAATATTTTGTCCCAAATCTGTCCCAAAATTGTTCTTTAAAATGTCCTTTAATTCCCAGCTCTACTCAATTAAAAATTAAGCTTATAATTAGCCAAACATATCAAATCAACCATAGATTTTTTTATTTTGAATGTGTCACCATTTTTATCACAAATCTGTAAGGAATTGATAGATTTAATGGTACACTGCCAAAATGAAAAATGGTTGTCTACTATGAAATATTACCAAGGATAGCAAGAATATTTAATTTTGAAAAAAATCTTAAATATTGATTCGCGACCAATTTTAAAAATTTCCTAATTATAGATAATGCGATAATTTTTGAATTTTAAAAATTTAAACACTAAATTATTTTTAAACTAAATCTAATTATAGTCTGCTTTCTACTAATTAACTAATAATAGTATTTATTTTTATCTGATCACTTGTAGACATTTACTTCGCTGTGATAAATCATATAACTTTTTATAAAATTTTCCTGAATATTAAGTATAAGCTGAAGTTTAAGTCAAGATGCTGTGTTTACAAACAGTGTAAATAAGTGTGTGCAGCTGTATTGATAAATCTAAAAATAGTTCAAAATATATATAGTAACTTTGAAAATCTATTTACTTAGTTCAGTAATTTTGAGTTTAGATTTCCCACAATTCACGAAACTTTGTTGGTTTAATTCTAAAAACAAGACTTATTTAATATTACCGTCGCATTTATTCTATTATTATTTTGAGGATAAAAATAAATCTTTCGATGTATTGTTTAACCACAGTTTAAAATATGTAAAACATTACAATTAAAATTGCGTTTAATTTCTATTTTAAGTTTGAGAAAATCTATCGTGATTTATTAAAATGATTAAATAACAGAAAATTTATAAATTATATATTTAATTTTATATAGGCTTAAAGTGACAAATTTCACATTTATTAATGCATTTATGTCACTATTGAAGCTTAATTATATAAAACAAGTCTGTTAAAATTCTAACTATAATTTATTTCGTACCATAAATATAATAAATTATTACCGGTAAGTATATTGTGTAGTAGAGATGAGCATTTTTAACGGTTAACTTTTAACTTTAACGGTTAACCGGTTAAAGTTAGGGTTAAAAGTCAAACATTTTATACAAAGTTAAGTTAAAAGTTAAAATGTTTTTAACCGGTCATAGTTAAAAATATTGCAAAAGTTAACTGTTAACCTTTTTAACCGTAAACAATACCAATATTTACTAAATACGTATAAAGATTCATTTCATATGTGTTTTAATTTGTTTTGTATTATATGTTTTGCAAAAGATATCTATTAAAAATCATTTAAATGTATGAATAATGAGTTTAAATATTCATATTTTTTATCAAAATTGATTTTTAAAGTCAATTAAATATTATTTACGCAAAAATTTATTTTCAAAATCTAAAAAAAAGTTAACCGGTTAACCCTGCGGTTAATAAAGTTGCAGTTAAAGTTAAGAAACTTATTAACCGGTTAAAGTTAAAGTTAAGATTTTTGGGTGAGTTAAGGTTAAAAGTTAATGAAAATCTTTAACTTTTAACCGATGCTCATCTCTATTTACTAGTCTAAAATATAGCAAAACTATTTTATAGGAATTGAGTTCTATAATATATTAATGGCATTTCTAATAAAGATTGTTAACAGTATCATTGAAACAAATAACTAACTATTTCTAGACATAGAGCAATCTCATATCGCTCCAATATTTGCTTCAAAATTATATTTATATTTTTTCAAAAAATCCATAAATTTTTAAGTATTGCCAATTTTTCTTAATATTATCATAATTCTAAATCTATCTTTTCTTTAAAAAATTTAAAAAGGTATAGAAAAATTTATTTCATGTATAGATAAATAATTTACTTAGATTATTGTTCATACAAATAAACTGTTCAGTTTTGTTTAAAATAAATTAACATTAATAAAATGCGCAAAACGATTACAAATAATACATTTCGTGCTTATATATGACTAAATTCTGAAACAATAAAAAATTAAATGCTATAATTTTGACAATTTAGGATATATATGTATGATTAATGCTCAAAGGAAAATTCATGACATTTACTGAGTAAACAGGAAACTATAAATTTTTATAAAAGTCTTTATATTCCTTTAACGAGTTTATAATTTTTTAATATATGCCAAAATATTCATAATATTTTTCAGTTGTAATATTATTGTAAGAGAAATAAGTGATTTAAATTTTTTCATTTCTAAAATTGATTAAAATATGCATAAATTCGATATAAGCAAACCATTGCCGCCATATATGATCATAAAAAATGCTGGCAATCACTTCTATGAGATAGGAATATTCATGACATTTACTGAGTAAACAGGAAACTATAAATTTCTTATAAAAGTCTTTATATTCCTTTAACCAGTTTATAATTTTTAAATATATGCCAAAATATTCATAATAAATTTCAGTTGTAATATTATTGTAAGAGAAATAAGTGGTATAAAGTTTTTTATTTCTAAAATTGATTAAAATATGCATAAATTCGATACAAGTAAATCATTGCCGCCATATATGATCATAAAAAATGCTGGCAATCACTTCTATGAGATAGGATTGTGGCAGTTTATGATTGGA
>JAQGAW010004314.1:0-11084 GCA_034698025.1 Phthiracarus crinitus | reverse complement strand
TGTGTTACACATTATAAAATAATAAGTTATTATTGTAAAATTAATTTCTTCTTTTAAATTGGTTTAACTAATCAATTTTAATTTTTATAAATTGTAACAAAATTAGTTGACAGTACAAACGAATTTAAATATTCTGTTATATTAACTGTAAATCATTTTGCAATAATATATCTTATGTTATTTAAAAATTAACAAGAAAATAAACTTTAATTAATTACTAATAACTTATAACTGTATATATTGTAACCCAAAGTATTAGAATAATCATGAATTTAGATAATTCTAAGTTATAATATTTATTTGCCAATTCATATTCTAAGGTTATTATATTTTACTATTAAACGATTAACATTAATTAGATATTTTTATTAAGGATTACATTAAAATCATTACATATTCCAGATCCATATGCGTAAGATGTATATGAAAATACATCGTTTTGGGGTCCATCTGCTAATGAAAACTGGTGGCCATCGGTTGCTTGCAATAAACAAACTAATTTTACAAATAAAATTTCTGGGACCATATTTTCGCCGACACACACTCGTTTACCAATGCTCATTGGTATAAAAGATGGTAATCTGTTAGTGATTAGTAATTCCGACGAATCCAAAAATCTTTCGGGCATAAATTTTTCCGGTTCTGACCAATAATTTGGATCATTGCAAATCGCGAAGGTATTCGGGAATATTATTGTGTTTTTCGGGAGTAAATATTCTACTAATATATAATATATAACTTTTTTCGACAAATAAATAATTAATTTAAAATTTTCAATTTTATGTTATACTTACAAATATGTGTATTCATAGTTGTTTTGTGAAATAATCCAATTGGTGCTATAGGTCTAAATCTTAAAACTTCTAAAATAAATGCGTTTAAATAATGAAACTTCTTTCTATCACTGAATTCTGGTGATTTATTTCCTAATTAATTAAATTTAATTAAAATAAGAGCGAACATTAAATATTGAATTAAATATTATTTTTTTATTGAACCAAAGCTTAATATTTTGGATTATTATTTTTGATATTATTTATAACTAAAATATAAATATTTCCAAAATTTTATTATTTAAAAAATATATATAAGATGCCAATTTTACAGTGAGCTAAATATTAATTAATGACATGCAAGAAAGCTAAGCTCAGACAAGCAAGCTTAAAGCTTGCTCAAGCTCAATAAAAAGCTCTAATGATATATTTAGTGTAAATCTAAAACTCGAAGCTCATTGACCCTTGAGCTTAGTTTTATAAGATCAATTTCAAACTTTTGTCCAGTGAGCTTCATGAGCATGGAAAGTTCATTAAGGAACAAAAATTTTCTTAAAATTTACCATATTTAATACAAATATAGCTTAATCAATCTACATATTTTACTATTTATGTTATTAATAACAATGCTTATTACAATATTTTAGTTAATATAAATGTCATAGTTACTCGGACTCAAAACCTCCAAGGGGTCAGTCCATAAATTTTTAAGGAGGGGTAAAAACTCTTCTGATTTGAACGACTATTTTTTGGATTTAGGATCAAATTTTTTTTCAAATTTTTTTCTCGACAAAAACCTAAACCACGCCGCCTCGAAAAACTTGAATTTACAAAAACCTGTAAACGATAATTTTTTGAAACATTTGTCAAAATTTAAAGGAGTTTTAATGTACAATTTTTTTACATTTAACAAAAATTTTTTCAAAATTTTAAATTTATTCTCATCCCTGAATTTTCCAAAGTTTGGGTGGTGGTCAACTTTTTAAAAATTTTAGAGGGGTCAACCCTGGGCATGCACCCCCTATCAGGTTAAGCTCAGGTGCACGAAAAAATCAGTAAGCTAAAGCTCAATTGTACAATTTTTTTTGAAGCACAATCTCAAAGCTTTCAAATTTCAAGATCAGCCAAATTGAGCCAAACTTTATCCCATTATTATTAATTAAATCTATATAGTTCTAAAAATGAGTAATAAATAAATTGAATATAGTATTAAACAATGAACAATCAGTTGTAAGACAATTGGCAATTCAAAATATTGATATTGTAATGTTTCAATGAATCAATTAAATTTTATTATACCCAAAGTTCTACTGATTTCTTCTCTTAATTTCTTCTGAATCTTTGGATAATAAGAAATGAATAATAATACCCATTTCATTGTAGCAATTGAAGTATCAGTTGAGCCTAAAAGTAATTTTCTTGTATTAATATACTCAATATGTAAAACATAATTATTTAGTTAACTAATTTAAAGTGTTATAAACCTATATGTAGATCTAATAGAATAGATATGAGATCATTGTCTGTCATAAGATTTGTATAGTCATTCTTCTCTTCTGATAACAATTTGTTTCGAGCTGTTAATAATGAATTCGTAAAGTTGTCGCACATTCCATTTTTATAGCCATTTTTACAAATTTCAAAAGACTTCATACTATAATTTTTTAGTTCATTAATTTTTGAACGGTTTGTCTTATTTACTTTAAGAAAATATTTGGTGATTGGAATAAATTCTATTAATGAAAATTTCATTACTTCTTTATTTATAGTATCAAACCAATCATGAATTTTCTCCAATAATGGATCGTCTAAACTATAATTAAGTCCGAATACAAGTGTTGACGAAATTCTAACAATAATTTTAGACATATATTTATCTGCAATAAATGGTCGATTATCTTCTTTTGATTTTATTTCCATAACCACTTCATTGACCACTTCATTAATAAGTTCGCTTACTTTGTTATTTGTTAAAAATTGCCTAATTTTAATCATATAAAATTGTTAATTAAATATTATTAATAAATTTAAAAGTTTATAAACAATTTAAGTTTTTTAACAAAAGCATTTTTATCATAAACCCTTTTATAATGCAATCTTATTTGGATTCCATTCTTATCTAAAATAACACTGAATTGAGCTATATTTGAATTATTTTATTTGTAAATTTTATGTGATGAACAATTAATCTTAAAAATATAAATTTATATATTATGTATAATTTAAAATATTTTTTCAATTTCCGTAAAATTTCTTGATCTAACAATATTCGAGATTTTTAAACTCAACGCATATAATATGTTTAAATACATATTAAGCTCTTTTAGACGTACTTTATGATACAACCTATTCATAACTATTTTAACTCATAAGACATCTAACAATATCTGTTACAGATGGACAGACAGATAAACATTGCCAAATCTATAAGCTAGGCTTCTATGTAATATTAAGAATCGATTTAAATATAAATATTCAGAAAAAATAAATAGTAGAAATAGATTAAGAAAATCACAAATTTAAAACCTTATTGCCTCAATCGATAGTTTGCGATGGATTTGTACTTTTTTGCAATAAGTACGGAAAGCAAATGAATAAAAATCGTCTCCAATATCTAGAAATTCTAAAAATCTTTCAGGTCTTCCACAGAATTCTGATTTATTAAAAGTATTTTTCACAATTTCATAGTCAAATATAAATACTACAGGTGTGGATCCAAACCAGAATGTACTGACTTTGCCGTATGGTTTACAACAGTCATTTATAACCATATATGGACTTGTATGTCGTTTCCAAACGAATACTGTAGAGATAAATAATTTTATTTAATTATCAATTTAAATATATTTTAATTTGAAATTTACTCAATAAATTTCCAATTAAAGGTAGCGGTAGTGGTCCTGTAGGATAGGTTTTAACATTTTTGTAAAAGTTATACAAATAAATAACGATTAGAATTAACGGCAAATAAATAGCTCCACATTTATATAAATCGAAATACATATCGTATTATTCAAATTATAGTGTTTAGAGAAATACTTTTAAATAAATTCAATCAAAACTGTAATTGAGCTTTTATAGACTTTAGAAATTATGAATTAATATAGTTTTTGCAAAATGTTTGAAAACTTAATAACGATTCTCTTTAGAAAGAAATATTTATAATTTATTATATTTATATGATTTATAAAAAAAACGATAATTTAATAAATTTTATTAATATAATCTTCTGCAAAACTTTGCTAATTATTAATAAATATTTATTAAATTAGCTTAAGTGAACAGATTTACTAATTTTTGAATAGTTGATGCCTTATTTATACTTATGCCTTATGAGAAATGTTTAGACATAAAGATAAATATTAATCTTAATTCTATTAATTTATATATTTCTATTCTTTATTGTTTTTAACTCACTTTTATAAAAAAATTAGTTTATGGATTTGATTATGTCTGTCTCTCCGTCTGTCTTAGTATCTGAAGTTTTATATTTATTTAAAGATTTCATTTATGACTAAAAAAATCACTAAATATAAATTAATAATAATATGAAAAATGTGGTCTAAAAATATTAAAAATTATCATAAATGTGTTAAAACATTTACAGAGAGCAGATCGCCAAACCTATTCTAAAGGATAAAAAGACTGAAAAAATGTCTTCATTTAAACTCCATTAATAGTTAACAATAAATATTTGTCTTATGAAAAAAATAACAGATGTTTAAAATATTTATATTAATTAAAACCCAAATAAAAACAGATAAACCTAATAAAACTAATTTGACGCCAATAATATCATATATCATAATTTATTATGAAAGAGATCTTCATATAATTTATAGAATATTCACTATTTATTTATTTAATATCCAATTTATTGAATATAATTATTGTTTATTTTGAATATATTTAAAGTTAAAATTTTAATATTATTTTTATAAAATAAACAAAAATCTTAGTTTCGGTAATTAACAGATTTTGAAATGTAAACGTTAATTATTTTTAATCACAATAACAAAAGACTAAATCTTTATGTGGATTATATTATTTATGTGCATAAATTAATAAATGTATGCGTGCACAACAATTTGTGTTTCGATAGTTTTTGTTCTGTTAAGATTTAGATTTGTATTGAATTTATTAATTGAGCTTTGATTAGGATTCACCAAAAACAAAATTATTTCATAATATTCATTTAAAAATAATTTATTATTTGTTATTTTGTCTTACAGTTATTAAAATTATTTTTAGCCCAAATCAGACCCGAAAATGATAATAATTCGTTCGGTCCCTCCCGAAAATGATTGATTTATAGACCGAATTTAGTTGGCCTTACATATGAATTTTTATTTTATCTAATTTAATATTATACAGAACACATACTCGTTGCATATTTTTGTTGAATATTCAACACAATTCAAAAAAGGTATAAACGAGATAAAGATTGTTTGATTAATATTTAAAATAAAACTATTTTTTAAATATTGAAATAAATGTTTACTTAAATATTTGGTTAATACTATTATATAGCAGTTTATAAGATAAAATTATCAAAGCAATAAAAGTTAATAAATTTTAATCTGTTATATTTACTTTATTCATAAATTTAAAAGATAGGTCATAGATAAATATTTTAAAATTATGATTAAAAAACTCCGTCATTTCTATGGTTCTATCTAAAACTTAAAACACGAATTTTCATTGTTTTATTAAAATCTTATATTAATAATCAAAGTTCATTTCAAAGTATAGAATCACATGTTTAGTTATGTATTTTATTGAATAGCTCATGCATTCGTGAAAAATTCGAAAGCTGAACATAAGCTATAAAACAACTGTAAAATAAATTTAGAAACACGTTCATAGAATTTGGTTAATTTCTAGAGTCGACAAATTCAGGACTAAATACCGAACTTAGTCATAAAGAAAAAGGAAAAAAATTTTGAAAATCAGGATTATTCAGGATAATTTGACAAAAAATGATACATGTGGTAAAAATTAATATTAAAACAAAATTCTAACATTTTCTGTTTAGAAAAGAAAATTGGAATTATTAATTATTTCAGGAAAAATCAGAAACTTCGATATTTCATAAACTATTATTCTTATACACGATTCATAAAAGAAAGATTGAAATTTTTCTCTAAAGTCATCCCCAACTTATATTTGTAGGAGATTTATAAATATTATATTGAATAATACTTTGATTGTTAAAATCAATTTATGTGTAATACATGTGTATATGTTTGTAAGTAAACATAAGCTGCTTTTAAAGGAGATATAGTTTTCTATAATTTTTTTCACAATATATTTCAACAGTGAAGTTGCGTTTGAGTAAAATGAATGCTCATTCGTACTTTTTGTGCTTAAAACTTCCAAATTTTGTTTTGGAATGCTATGCACGCCCATTGAGAGACTCCTGTGTATAGTATATTATAAATTTAAAAATCAATGTAAAAACTGACATCTATTTATTTTATTAAAGTTCAATAAATTATCATAAAAATATTAAAATCTATAATTTATTATTTTATTTTTATTCTTTAGTCAGTTTAAATCATTGATAACAGTTAAGTAAATATTCTATAATAGCCAAAGTAATGTGAATTAATTAAGTAATGCTTATTTAAATAATTTCTAAGAAGTCGTTATAGAAATAAATCAAAAGAAGATAATCGACCATTTATGGCAGATAAATATTTGTAGTTATCTAACATTATTACTAGAATATAGTGTTTTATTTACTTTTGAAAGTAAAAGTAAAAGTTATGAATTTCTGAAGTAAAAGTAAACGATAAGTAAAATTAAAATTTTTTAAAAAGAAAAGTAAAAGAAAAGAAAAGATAATATAAACGTAAAAAAGAAAAAGTAAAATTAAAAAGTGAAAGTAAATCAATATTATTGTTGATTTACCATTAAAAAGTAAAAGTAAAAGAAAAATCTTTTGACATTTAATTTTACTTGAAGTAAAAGTAAAAGAAAAGTAAAATTAAAAATTTTGTAAAAAGAAAAAGTAAAATAAAAGTAGAATTAAAATATATTATATATAAACGTATGACTAATTTATTTATCGATTTCAAAATTCAAAGAGTTAACTGTCATCGGATTTTAGTAGAAGTATTTAAGGCATTAAACGAAAAGTTTTATATAAAAATTTTCCCAGTTTTTCCAAGAAAGCCTAAACCATTCTCCATAAAAGATTTTAATGAATTTTAACGACGTTTTTTAAAATATTGTATTATCGAACTTGTATTTTAAAATAAAAACTTGATAATATCGAAACCATATCTTATGTCACATAAATGATATATTTCTTTGTCCATACTATAATATTTAACAATAGCTAAAGCTCAATGAATACTTAACTAAAGCCTTTCTGAACTCGAGAGATGCGGTAATAAAACAAAACTAAAATAAATAATGTAAGTTACATAATATGAACAAATAACACAGTTATCAATAGGGATCTGATTTTCAGGGACTAAAAAGTTGTTAAAACTGGAGGGAACAAAAATGTGAAAAAATTGGAAATGGTTCCGGAAAAGATTTAATTTAAAAATAAATTCATATATTTAACAAACTAATGACATTTCTATAGTAAGCATTTAGTATTTAAAATCATTAATATTTTTGAAACTATTTTCTAAGAAAACTTACAATTCTTGTTCTAATTTCATATTTTGTATTGAGTTCAATAACTACTAGAAAGGATTAGTTGATAAATATATTGAAAACGGGATGTTTTTAAATATTTTCAAATATCCTGTATTAATTCTATAAATTGTGAAAAACGGAATAATTCGGGAAAATAAAACAACTTTCAATTAATTAGTTAGATTTAATAGAAGTTAACATTTTAATCTCCCGTTATACGAACAAAGAAAAAAACTTTGAAAAATCTTATCCTTAGTAATCAATAATCATATTATGTTTACATTTCCACTAATTTCAAGAAAAATGCTGCAATTAGTGATATTATCTATGAATAAAATAATGGATTAAGTAATATATATTTTTTATATCAATATTAAAACAGTCAATACTTCATAAAAGCGAAAATAATTAATAATGAATAGTTTCCAGCAGTAAAATCCAACTCTTTTTTGACCCAATCTTTCAATAAATACTGATAACTATAAATGTAAATGTAAAATAATAAAAATTAATTTCTCATTAATTATACTTGTAAATGCCAATTGTTTTACAATAGAGAATTTATAATTATTTGATTTTGTTTTATAAACCGAATAAGTAAACTAAATCACAAAAAATTAATAACTGTTATCAATGCATTAAAAGACTCTTTGAGTTTTAACGCAATGTATTGATATACCGTCTAGACTAGTAAACGGGTACCCAAAATGTCGGGCTCGGGTCGGGTTTAAAATTTTTTGCAAGAAAGCCCGATTTTCTATTTTATTTTTTAATTCATACAAAATTACGTAAAATTTTGGTTGAATTTCAAATTATTACATTTTTATTTTGAATTAAATCGAACTTATTGTAATCTTAATTTATATTCGTTGTAAGTTTTTTTAAAATATAGCAAAATTAGTAGAAGTAGAAAACAATTGGATATTCGGGTCGGGCTGAAGCTCGTGGGGCTCGGGTCGGGTCAGGCTGGCAGTTGTCGGGCCTCTGTCGGGTTCGGGCATGAAAATTTTAACGGATTAATAATATATTACCGTCCAAATTTTTTTAGGCAGACTTGTATTGTTTTACTAAGTTTTGGAATAATAAAGTAAAATTTTCTTGCTCCAGTTTTCAAATTCCACACCGTTTGATATTTTAATAATTTATATCTTTTTGATTATAAACATTAACCACACTATTTAACAAATCCATACTATCTTCTATTGGGATACTTGAAAAACAGAGTTTATAATGATAACCCGCAAAAATAATACGTATAACAAATAGAGCCAAAACGCAAACTTTGCCCAAAAGTTGTCGTTATAGTTCTTGATTTCTGTATAAATTTCTTGCATAGACTTAATACTTAATAGGATTAAGTCATTGTTTGAAACATTTGATTGTTTCAAATTATAATTTTCCTCAATTTTTAATTTCAAATAAAAGCAAATCAAGTAAAAATAACACATTTGCCAAATAATAAAACTGCTGTAACAACACATGCCATAAGCATTTAATAAACTCCAAGGAATTGCATATAAAAATAATTGCTCTAAAGAACAATTTCTCGCTAACGGAACCATATTACGGAGGGTTATTCAGATAAGTTTACACACTTAAACTTTGCGCTAAAAAAGGTGATACTGTTAAGGCATGCGCTTTATATTGTAAACAAATAAAGTATACGCATATAGTTATTAATTAGTGAAAACACAATCAATTTAAACATAATGAGAGGAAAGTTATTGACGCCCGAAGTTGAAGAGCGCATAAAAACACTTTCCGAAGAAAATTTCTCGTGTCGACAGATAGTGACCAAACTTTTAGACAAAAATATTAACGTTTCACCGAAGACAGTGAATAATGTCATACGTAGAATAGGTAAGAGACGTGAATGTAGAGATAATGGCATAAAATTCGAAGTCAAACGAGAACGCACTGTTAGAACAAAACTTATGCTTCGGAAAGTTCTACAGTTGGTCAACAATCCAAATCCGAAATCTCAAAATGATATGGCAAAATCTTTAAACATATCTCAATCAACGATAAATAGGTCTATTCATCAAGATCTAAAAAAGTTAACGCGCCGAAAATCTAAAGTTCATGCTCTCACTCCAAAACACGAGCAAAACCGAAAAACAAACGCGAGAAAGCTGTACGAAAGACATTTGGCGGGAAATAAACATGAATTCGTGGTAACATTAGATGAGGCATATTTCTATGTGACTTATTGCAACGGAAAAAGAAAAATATGTTACGTGAATAGAGGAGATAATACGCCTGAAGATTGGGTCTACAACTGTGAGGAAAACTTTCCAAAAGGTTTTATGGTTGTCGGAGCAATAAGCGGTCGCGGAGTACTTCCACTCATAAAAGTTCCACCAAAATCAAAAGTTAATGCCGAATACTATATTAACTTTGTTTTAAAACCATTTATTGAAGAGCACATACCTTTATTATACCCTAATGAGATGCACAAAGTTTTTGTACATCACGATAAAGCTAGTTCCCACACCGCCTTTAAAACCCAACAATATTTTCGGGAAATTAAGGCAAAAGTTGGTATAAATTTTATCGATAACTCGGATATACCTATTAAGTCACCCGATGCATCGCCAATGGATTTTTACGCATTTGGTTACTTAAAACAAAGGCTTTTCAAAAGACGTGCAACAACATTAGACGGACTTTGGAAAGTACTGATTGCGGAGTGGAGTCTAATTACTCAAAAACAAATAGATGACGTATTCGGTAGTTGGAAGCGAAGATGTCGTTTAATTGCAAAAAAGGACGGCAAAAACATTGAACAACTCAAAAAAATTCATAAAATTAAAATTAATAAAAATATTCGAGTTTAAAAAGTATAAAAACTTATGTGAATAACCCTCGGTAATATGTCATGCTTTAAAATTAATATAAATTTTTATGAAATTTGAAATCTCATCGTACAGGGAATAAAAAATTATATTTTTAGATCATTTAAATAAGTATTTTTAATACTTTGCTTTATGATTCCCGCTTGTGATGTGTCTCGAACGGCAACTATTACTTACTAACTAAAAGCGAATGTGTACATCAGCTATGAAAGAAAAGCGAACGGGTGACTGACGAGTTGCGCAAACTCGAGCAAAATAGAGATACATTGGATCACAAAATTATGCGTTTATCTATGATTTCATCAGAGTTAGAGAACAACAACCTTAACGTAATCAAAGGGGACAAACAATAGTATGATATTCTTATAATAGATTATGGTTTAGATAATCGATATCTAAGACAAATATCGAATTATTGACCAAAAAAGGGGTTTCTATCACCGGTGATATATTTTCAAATATATCTGGAACTTTCATATTTTGTTTTACCTGTCATCGGGAAATAATATATTTAAAAGAAGTTTATAAAATATTTATAATTCTATTATTATTATTATTGTTATCTAAAATATTTGATATAAATAAAATGGACAGGTGTTAACTAATTTGAAAATAAAATTCTTTAATAGATATAGACTACACACAGATGGGCGGACGCATAGAGTATATTTTATTTTATCCTTTTTTGTTTTACAGAAATTTTTATTCGATATCGGCTTTAAGTATAAGAAAATCGATTATATTTATTGATATTTCTAACTATAAAACATTCATTAAAACAATAATGATTTTTTCAATTCTA
>JAQGAW010004313.1:0-11085 GCA_034698025.1 Phthiracarus crinitus | reverse complement strand
ATTTAGATAATTAAGAATATACTGTACGCAACTATACGGATCCAGAATAAACTGTATATCGATATTTGCTCTGTGTAGTTTAAGTATTGATTCATTATATCCATTGAATCTAATAGCATTCAATTGACGTCTTAGAAATACTTTTGGATTTTTAAGTTGAGTTTGTATAGCGAAAATATATTCTTCAAAAGATAAATTAAGCATATTTAAAAATCTTTCAAATGTTATATCCGATAAATTAATTTTTTGACTTTTATTTAGTTTTTCGAATTCATTCAACGATTGTTTAATATCATTAAAAATTTTCCCATAATTGTCATTATATTCACATTCAATAGGTTCAAGTATAATCGATGAAGGCATTGGTAATTGAGGAAAATCGAATCGGCAAATAACTTTGTCTCATTTAAATTTTAAACATGTTTTTGTGACCATGCGTTTTAATTTGAAGATATTTTAAGCCCGTTTCGACCTTGTTTTAATATTGTATATAAAAATTATGTTAGTCATTAAATTTTTAGAATGTTGAATCTTTAAAAGTTCTTACAAGTAATTATTAAGTTTATTACTTAAAACAAGACCTAAACAGTAATAATATCAGATCTGACTTATGAAAATAACTATTATTCTATTAAAAAACAAATATAATTTAATATTTAATTAAATATCTTAAATATGAATCTATGACTTATAATTTGGATCTGCATCCATATTTTCGTAATCCGATTCATTATCAAGATTCAATTAACGCGTCCATAGGCTCAGGAATAAGTGGCTCTTCCGGCAAATCGGTTTCGAATACAATGCTCGGGTTAACTGTACCCCATGTATTGCTTAGCCCATCCAAATATCAAAATGTTTCTTAAACTCACCTGTTGGAAGCGTTATTATTACTGATAGTCTTTTGCAAGCATAGGTATATCTCACGCATTGGTTATCGGATTTAAATGAACTCGGTACAGACATTCCATTGGCATAAGTAGTGGCATAGCCATAGGCCATTTAAAATAACAAAGAGAATGAACATTGATAACGAGCTCCCTTTGTATCATGTTTTTTTTAAAACAAATATTTATTGAGATTAATTAAACAAATCAAAATTAAAAATAATTTTTGTGTTGAAAATAATTTTTATAAATATGTACATAATTTCTCTATCATAAAAAATATTTGTAATACATGCACGCACCTGTAATTATTGACCACTAAATAGGTCGTCGTTTGATTCTCTTTTATCTATTTTCCCTAATTTTTTCACATAAGAACATACATTTTCGGTCTACACATTATGTGAATTTAATTATAAATATGATACCGATTTCATTTAAATCAGTGGACAAAAGAATTCGCGTATATGGAATTACTTATATATTTCCACTTTTGTATATAAATTAACTGTGAACAATTTTTTAAAATCCAAATATTGACTGGACATAAATAACGGTTACCCAAAATTTTTCAACTTGTAAATTTCTTACCTGTTTTTGAAATAATTTTAGAATATGATTTCTTCAATAAGATTTTTTTAAAATAGACTCGTATATTCAGAAATTTTTTATTAATATATAGATAAAAATCCAATCAGATCTTGATAACCAAAAACTTCATGTAATAAGAATATATAACTTGTACACAATTTAATTATAAAGATTTACAGTTTGTGTTTTTGATTGAATTATTTTAACTTTTCTAAAAGAATAATATTTTAGATAAATTTGTCTAATAGAACTATTGGATTTGACTTTTCTGTCTATGCCAATTTTTATATTTAATTATAGATTTTTCATTTATATTTGTTTTTGCAGTTTAAATTTTACTGAGTTTATAGTCACTCTATCACAATGATGTTTTTTGATATTTTTAGATATTTGCCAAAAATACTACTATGCCCGTTTCGATCTTGTTTATATTTAATAATAAAATATTATTTAAACAATTGCTTTTTATATAGATATAACGTAACTAATATTATAATAAAATAATTTTAATGTTTTGAAAGTTTTTTATGAACAACGGTAAAATGATTTTCTGATACACTCAGAAAATCAGAATAAGCAAATTCGATAAACGGAATATGCCACTCATAAAATTGGAATATGCCATAAGAAAAAAGGTTAATGCCAAAAAGTTTTTAAATTTATACAATTTTTTAAATTATTTTTCAGAATATTTTGCTTTTCAACAATGAACTTTTTTCGTTTAAACAAACAACAAACTAATATTTTGACCATTTCAATTTTGTTTAATTTTATTATATTTTAGTATTATTTTCCATATTAATTTATTTTTTAATAATTTCAATAAATTTCTCAGAATCATAGCTTATTCATATAATTATTTAATATTAATATATAACTGTGAGTAGGAGGCAGGCTCTTATAGGTCTGGATAGGCGTTTAACATGGGGGGCATCGCGCTGTAGTGTGACCCCCTCCCCGAGTAGTAGCACTGTTATGAAGTCCCTCCCCTGACAACCCACTATTGTGAGGCCCTTCCCCGGACTATCCCACTGTTGTACCACGTGTTTAAAAAATATTATACTGTTGTACAATATAAAAAGTAATATAAGTGACGAAAATATAAAAAGTGATAAAAGTGAAGAAAATAAAAAAAGTGAGTAAAAGTGACGAAATGTATTAAAAGTTTTATAAGTGACGAAATATATTAAAAGTAATTAAAAGTGACTAAAATATATAAAAATGATTAAAAGTGACGAAATAATGGTACAATATTTTATTAAAAAACTTTTTAATTATAAAACTATTTATAATACATAATACATAATAACATTTAATATTATTGTTACATTTTAAAATTTAATACATTAATTTAATTCTTATACAATTATATAAATTATTAAAATTATTAAAATCCTCTTCCTCCTACTCCTTATTATTATTATTATTTCGGTTTATGCCCGCAATAATTGCGGTATTTAACAATATATGGGGGTGATAACATCCAAAGTCTTTTGAAAACTCCTAGGAGTTTTCTCAACCTGGCGATGCTACTTCACCAAACATATAATGCCTACGAAATTTGACTAAATTTTCTAATTATTTCGCATGTATGGAGATTTTGCTGTTTTCTCCAGTAATTTTATTATTAATGGATTTATGTCCAATTTTATTAAATTTGATGTTAAGTTCTTAGAGATTAATCCATTTGTGCTTATGACTATTGGAATTGTTTTTGGAGTTTCTTTAAGTTTCATAAATCTTTAATCTCTGCTGCTATATCGATGTATTTTATGATTTTTTCACTTTCTGTTGATGTTATGTTATGGTCTAGAGTGCATGCAATGTCCACTAGTGTTTTTTATCTGGTTTATTGTCCAATATTATCTGGTTTGTTGTTTCTTATTGTTCTATCGGTAATAATAGATCGATCCCAGTATAGAGTAAAAGTATGCGACTCTAGTACTGGTTTGGGTATGTTGTTGTAAAATGGGGTTTTTTCTGTAATGAGGTTTAATTTTGAAGCTATTTCTTGATGAATAATTTTAGCTATTGAATTGTGTCTTTCGGTATATTCAGTATAAGATAATTTTTGACATTCAGCAGTAATATGTTGTATTGTTTCAGATTGTGAATTGAAAAGCCTGCATTTGTCGTCCACTTGTAGTTTTTCAATATATTTTTTGTAGTTTCTAGTACGTATAACCTCATCTTGTATTGCAAATATGAATCCTTCTGTTTTAGGAAATAAACCACTAGATAACAACCATTGTAGACTTTTTTCTTTATCAATATTATTTTCGTTAAGTTCTTTTGCAAATCTACCATGAAGTGCTTTTTCGTACCATGTTTCTTTTTTATTGTGAATTATATTTTTGATTTCTTTAAGAGTATGATCTTTTAATCTTAGAGGAGTGTAGTTGTCTATTTGAACCAATGTTTTATGATTATTATTTGTACTTTCCAAAAAGTACTTTTGCAGATTGTTGAATTGTTTGTTGCATAAATAATGGATGTCTAATACTCCTCTTCCACCTAATCTTCTAGGTAATTGAAATCTTTCTATAGCAAACTTGGGATGATGTACTCTGTTTTCAGCAAATAGCGTTCTTGTTTTTCTATTGATCTCTTCCAAATCTGTTTCTGTAAAGTTTAGTAATCCAAATGAGTACATAAGTAGAGGAATTGCCCATGTGTTGATTGCTTGACTTTGTTTGTTTGCAAGAAATGTTTATTTTAGAACACTCCTCACTCTGATTTGATACTTTTCTTTGATGTTCATATTAGCTTTTGTTGATATATCGAGGCATTGAGTAAATCCAATATATTTATATTCAGATGACTTATCTAAATAGTTAATTTCCTTATTTACTAATGTCTTAATATTTTTACTTTGTTAAATTTTTCCTTTTTTGACTTCGAGTATAGCGCATTTATCAATACCAAATTCCATACATATATCTTTACTAAATTTTTCTGTTGTAATTAATAGTTGTTCTATTTCTTTATTATTTGACCCATATAGCTTTAAATCGTCCATATAAAATTGATTATTAATTTTGATGTCTTTTGTTAATTTATATCCATTATTTGAATTCTTTAATAAATTACTTAGTGGGTTGAGCACCATGCAGAAACATAATGATCTTAAGCTATCTCCTTGAAAATGCCTCTTTTAATTTTAATTTCTTTTTAGACAATTTTTGATGTTTTTGATAAAGCGAATAATGTTGTTGTCCGTTTTGTCATTGATTGTATTAAAGATGGATGGATATTATAGACATTTAATATTTCAATTAACCATGAATGTGGTACAGAATCAAAGGCTTTGACATAATCTATCCATGCTGCAGATAGGTTTCTTGCTTTCTTCTTTGCCATTTTGCATATGATTTGATCTAATATGAGTTCTTCTTTGCAGCCTTTAGAACCAATTCTACATCTTATTTGTTCTTCAGCAATAAAATTATGTAGATTTAAGTGATTCCTGATTTTGTTTGATATTATTTATGTTATAATTTTATAAAGAGTTGAAAGGTAAGTTATTGGTCTATAATTTTCAGGTTTGTTTTTATCTCCTTTTTATATATTAAATAAGTTGTTCCTTTCATTAAAAATTGTGGCAGTTCTTCATTGTTCTCAATAATTCTATTTATGATGTTCATAAGTGTCTCATGTGTTGACGTAAAACTTTTCCACCAGTAATTTTGTAATTTATCAGGTCCTGGTGATTTCCAATTATGAGCTTTTGTAAGAGCCTGTTTTACTTCTTCTTATGATATTATTGGATTAATCATTTGGTTATCTTTATTTTCTTCTTTAAGTGTAGTTATCTATTCTGCTTCTCTATTATGTTGGACAGCAATTGACCATAAACTACTCCAGTAATTTTCTAATGATTCTTTAGTTGGAAGTGAATCAGTATTGCTTTCGTTTTCTTGTAATAAGTTTCTGTAGATGTGTTTTCCATTGTTTATAAATAGCTTGTTTTCAGACTTTTTTAAATGTTTTTTGTTATATTTTCTTAATCTTTTGGCTTGAACTTCGAGTTTTTGTTTTAAAAGATAGATTTGTTCAATAATTTTGTCGTTAATATTTGATGACTTTTTGTTAAATTAATTTGATATACAAATTGCATAAAATGTATGAATAACTTTTGCGCATTTGTTATTATTTTACCATTCCAGTAGATGCGCAATTTGTTGTCTAAATCTTTTGATTTTGTTTTCTTTTCTTACTTTCCAAAGTGGTGTCGTTTTTTTTTCTTTTGTTATTTGACTCGTTATGAATATTGATTCCAATATGTTTAATGGCTGTGTATGCTCCACAATAAACAATATTATGGAGGTCTTCGAGAGATGTTTCTGTAGTTATTGTTGTTTTGATCATGAGATCGAGTTGTTTAATTATATTGTAATTCCTTCTATTATAAATAGTTTTTTGGAATATTTGGTCTTTATAATGGGTCAGAACCAAAGAATTCAACTAATGATCTTTGGAATTCATTGGAAAGTTCTTTGTTTTCTTGAATGTTATCTTGGTTGATATTTGATTGTTCAGTGTTTATTATTACTTCATTTTCTGAATTTTGGTCTTAAGATATAATTGTGTCTTAAGAGCTCTCTTGATTTTCATGATGATGTAAGTTATAAGAGACACTAAATTTTATGTTGCCTAATTCAGATGGTGTTAGATAGTCTTTTCTTATAATTAAATTTCTTCTGTCGGCGATGTTTCCTTTTGAGAAGTTCGACAGTTCTGGATGTAATTTTAGCCATTCTTCATACATTTTGAAACCGAAACCAGTTTTGTTTTCTTCAATATTCGTAGCAACATAGTATCAGCGCATTACGTCGATGTTTAGATCTTTAGACCATTTGAAGGGCAGATTTGTTGATGATGTAGCTGCAGAACAGGTGGCCAAAGCTTGAGTCTGCAAACTAGAGCTTGATGTGGACGCATTACGATTCCCGACTGTGTCACGCTTTTTCGATGTTGTTGCTCTGGCTCCACAGGACGGGGCGGGAGACTGTGACATATTTTTCGAACAGAGCCCTCTCTCCAAACTCTGAACGCGGGCGTTATTATCCTGGGCCAAGACCGATCCAATATTGAATTTGGAACGTAGTTGTACCATAATTGAAGATGCACGAGAGGCTGCCTTGGTGGGGATGGTCAAATAAATCCACACGCCGACCATTAGAATATTGGCATAGAAGTTTCTACTCGGGTACATCGGGTGCGTAACACGTATGTGGAACTTCCGTACCACACCCCTGATATTTTGAAGTTCTTTCCAGTAACTATATTAGCCACTTTTCGACTTCCGAAAGCCGAGGACTGCTAATGAAAGTAGAATTCACCAGTCGGACGACTTTCCTTATCCGAAGACAAAGGGTTGAGTAGCGTTCCTATTGGTAGCGGTGCCGATCTCTGCGTAAAGCGTCCCAGGGAGGAGTCTCTCATCAGTTGCGGCAGGTCTCTCAGTTGCGGCAGATGTTATGGGTCGTTAACTAGGGCTCCTCTTACAAGTTATTTCCCGTAGTAGGCGACCTCCAACCTACGCCCTGAGTAGACCCTTGCAATTGCACCCCAGTGCTTATGTGGGTTTACATCGTCAAGTGCGACCGCCTATGGAAATTTTCTAACTATGTTGCATGTATGACGAATTGCTGTTTTCTCCAGTAATTTTATAATTAATGGATTTATGTCTAATTTTATTAGATTTGATGTTAAGTTCTTAGGGTTTAATCCATTTGTGATAATGACTATTGGAATTGTTCTTGGTATTTCTTTAAGTTTCCATATATCTTTAATCTCTGCTGCGATGTCGATATACTTTCTGATTTTTTCACATTCTGTTGATGCTATGTTATGATCTATAGGGCATGAAATGTCCACTAATGTTGCTGTTTTTGATGATTTGTTAATTATTAATATCTGGTTTAATGTTTCTTATTGTTCTATCGGTAATAATAGATCGATCCCAGTATAGAGTAAAACTTTGTTACTCTAGTACTGGTTTGGGTATATAGTTGTAATATGGGGTCTTTTCTGTAATTAGGTTTAATTTTAAATCTATCTTGATGAATAATTTTAGCTATTGAATTGTGTCTTTCGATGTATTTCTAAATTTATAAATATAAAGTTAGTTGAATGAAATGAATACTTTAAAAAACTGACAAATAATGTTAGTGACAGACTGATACTATGGGTTTGAATAAATTATTATTTTTTCTAAGCGTATATTAAACTATTTATTGTCAAATATATAATGAAATAAAATAGAACTGCAAAACATTTCAGTACATGACTGAACAGGATCGGAAAATTGGGTCAATTTTCTCCGGATTAATCGGGAGAAGATTATTATTTAAAAATATCGGGACGGGTCATGATAAAAACTTATGCTACTAAAATCCTGATAATTAAATTTTATATTTTTATAAGTTAATAATTCAGTTTTCTGTTATCCATAGAAGTGAATAGAAGTGAAATAAATTTTTGTTTTATTTTCATGATAATCGTATGAAGATTGTAGACTTTAAAATTGATAAAAATTGATATAATTTGATAATTAGTTTCAAATCAACATTAACCTAGTGTTTGGCACGGGACTGGTAGGGACAACAATAATCATAAAACAGGACGGAACGGGACAGGCCTTATAATTGTGATTTTCGTGACAGGACGGCACTTAATTATTAATAATAAAACAACTATTGTAAAGCAAATGCTTTTTTTAATTAACAATATTTATTTCTTTAGAAGTCAAATCAATATTAAAAGATTTATTTTAAATTAATAAGAGAGAAATATATAGTCGCAAATTCATGATGAAAAGAAATATCAAAGAATTTTGCTATTATTCTCAAAGAAATTTTTAAAATTAACCAATTATGTTCACAGATTTTAAGTCATTTTCTTAAAGAAAATTTTACCCCTTGATAATAAGGAAATTGTACATTAAATTATAAAAACTTGTTTTGCTACCAAAATATTCGTAAAAAGTTTTTAAACTTAAAAATGTTTTTATTTTGATTTTAAATATAAGTTTATTCTATTAAATTATGTGATTTAATTAGTTTGAACAAATCGTTTAAATATACTTCTTTATTTAAAGTGAAGTTAAAATCATTTTACTTATTGTCAAAAACAGAAAAATAACATATTTAATAAGTAAGTCCAAAATATTACAAATCTAAATATTATTTTCTTAATATAAAGAATTTTTATTACGTAAGATATTCAAGATTTAATCTATTTTTACATTTATAATTTAAGGTAAATGATTATTAATAAAGTTAGGGAGTTATTGTGTTTGTAATAGTTTACAATATAATGGAATAAACTATTGTGTAGCAAATAAAAGTTGTGGACTAAAAATCTCATGCTGACAATCGATGGATACGACACATATACACACCAAACCACACCACAAACTGATAACAATTAAACTGAATGTAAATTAATTATTATCGCTAACGACTAAACTCTTATTTAATTAAATATTAATTAGTTATTAATCGATTCCGATTTAAACCTAAATTCAATTAAATAAAGTAATCATGTTTTAGTTAATAAACATTTTTTTATTAAAATACAAAATCACTTAAAGCGTATTATTCGTAAAACACAACTGTTTTGTTTGAGTGCTAAATAAAGACTAAATAATATATTTTCTTTTCAGGTATCGACGCTTAAGTAAAACATAAAAACAAAACTTTCTCAACTTATTAATAATATTTTTTCATTTTATAGAAGTGTTTGAGTGATTAACGCTATCGCGTATAACATAAGTATATGTATGTTGAGGAGCATTAAAATCTATTTATAAGTTATTAATACAAAGATTATAACACAGCAAATGCTTGAAAGAAATTGTTTTTAAAATATTAAAACTTGATTTTTTACTAAAATAATCGCAGAAAGTTTCCTGTTTTGATTTTAAATATAAATTTATTCTATTAATTATTGTGAATTTAATTATAAAAGAAGTTTAAATAATTTGTTTAAAAACAAATTTATTAAGAAAAATTTAAGGATATAACTGATCAAAGACTGTCCAAAAATCATTTTTATTGATAAAACAAAATATTTCAAGATCGAAAAAATCCAAATATATTTTTATTAATATTAAGATTCACTAAAGTATTTCAAGATTTAAAATCTGGTTTTTGGTACACAATCAACCATTAAAGGTAGACAATTAATATTAGAGTATTTAAAATTTTACTCTCTTATTTTTGCATTTAAAAATTCATTGATATCTAATTAAGTAAGTATAAGGTAATAATTTTAAGTTAATGGTCCATATAATAATAAAAAATATTAAAGTTAGTATAACTTAAATTAAAGATTAATAATAATGAGTTAATATTTTATACATATTGCTTTATTTAGATTCACTTATACGTAATGTCAATGATTTTTATTCAGTTATCGCTATCGACTATATTTGCGATTATTATTATATTTTTGTTATTTTATGAATATGTATACAAATTTTATTCACGCGTAAAATTATATCCACGCGGACCTCTGCCGCTGCCTATTATTGGAAATTGTCTCAGTATGATATCATTTATATGAAAACATAAATTGTTAAATATTTTATAAAAATTAAAACACTATTTAATAACAGTGCTAACAACACATATGGATCGCCATTTAATCTACTTTTTCCAAAGTCTATCACTAAAATACGGCGATTCATATACATTTTGGTTCGCAACAAAACCAGTTGTTTTCATAAAATCAGGCACTTTTTCGAATATTTTCAGAAGTATTTTATAGTTTTAGTATTATCGGAATATATACCTCTATTCAAATATATATTCCATACAACACAATATCAAAAATCTATCCAAAGTATCAGCGATTCATTTACATTATGGTATAAAGAGTCGGTTAAACAAAATCAATGCACAGATAAATGTAATAATATCGTTGAATCAATGATAACCAATGTTAATAACGTACGATCAAAGAATAAAACCGAAATAAACGTTAATTTAAGCGAATCGAACATTATTGGCACTTTAATGACACTTTTTTATGGTTAGAACTTTTGATCACATATTTAAAATAATACGCTTTTTACTGTAATATTAATTTTTATTTAAGCGGAAAGTGATACAAATCATAATACATTTAAATGGATTCTACTATTTATGTCAAATTATCCAGAAATTCAGCAAAAAATGAGAGATGAGATTAATAGATATATCGGTAAATGAATTTTTAACAAAAATTTCATAATAGTTAAATATTTATTCTTCTTATTATAGGCAATGCTATTCCAGACTTATCTCACAAAGAAAAATGTGTATTTGTGAACGCATTTATATGCGAAACATTGAGGTTTATGAATACTACTCCTTTTTCTTTTCCACACATGACATCCTGTGATACAATAATCGGTATAAATAAATACATATATTAAATTTATTTTGTTTAATTAATTGATTATAAAAGAGATTTATAAATGTTTAATATTTTAATTAATTAATGTTAAGATGGAATTATGGTACCAAAAGGAACCACAATCTTATTAAATCAATTTTCAATAATGAATGATAGCAGATATTGGGAAAATCCAGATGTGTTTTGTCCCGAAAGGTTTATC
>JAQGAW010004312.1:0-11085 GCA_034698025.1 Phthiracarus crinitus | reverse complement strand
AAATAAAAATAAAATTAAAAATCGAAATTAAAATGCAATTGAAAAAGAAGCTAAAGTAAAAATTGAAATGGAAATGCTATTGAAATTCAAAATGTCATATGGAAACAACACTAATATACAATTTAAATAAAATTATTAAAAAATAAAATTCAATATTATTGAATTTTATTTTTATTTTGAGCAGATATTCTAAATTAAAATAGGGAATCAAAATATAATTTTGATAAAAATCCAAATCCAAATACAATTTATATATAACTCTGATAATAAACAAAATCAAGATACAATCAAAATTTTCAATTTTACTAAAATCCAAATAAAAATACAATCGAAATGATTATTTTAGCAAAAATTTAAATTAATATACAATCAAAATGCATAATATAAAAACGATGCAACAATAAAATGTTGTTTCATTAAGAAATTTTTAATTAAAATTTATTATCGATTGCAATTTTATAATTGTTAATAAATTCATTGAATTATAATTTTAATTATACAAATTTTGTATTATTAAATTTCATTTTGATTTTTTGTTTTTGATAATTTTTATTTAAATTATATTTAGATTTCAATTTAAGCTTATTTATAAATTTCAATAGCAAATTCTTTCAGTTGCAATTTATTATAACTTAAGTTACATTCTAAGAATATTGAAAACAATAAACGCATAACTTGTTCACTGTTCGGCATTGTCCTATAGATTAAACTGGAAAATAAATTATCAAAAAACCAAGTGAAAAGTAAATAATTTAACAATTATTTTCATAAATCTGAAAATAATATATTAAAACTAGCGTTGTTTCGCTTTTTGGTAGATAAAGTAAAATCAAAAATATATTTTTAAGCGAAAGTAAAATACATTTTATTATGAATAAAAATTAAAAGCAAAATCAAAATACAATTGAATTAAAATATTTTTAAAAATTAAAAGCAAAATACAATGAAAATCATAATTCTGAATGAAAAATTTAAATAAAAATTAATAGACTTTAAATTTTACTTTATTTATAATAATTATATGGATAAGCTTAAGTAATATCAAATTTGCAATTTTACTTTTGCTTTAAATTATTTTTTGACTAAAGCGAAAGCGAAGAACATTTAAATAAGAATGAAAACTAAAAGAAAAAGTAAAATACGATTTAATTTAAATGTCTGTCTGACCGTCCGCCCGTGGACAGATTAGAGTTTCAACAAATTATCTTAAAATCACTGGTAGACCAAAAATGAGATCAATTAAAAAAGTTGATAAAGTTTTCGGCAAAACACCCGATATATCCATAAGAAATGCTTGGCTTAAGACATTTAAACCGAAATCAACTTTATTTGATATAAAGAAAAACAAATTTCAATTAAAATCTTTTATCAAAGAATCTGTTACAAAATACGTTAAGGATCAAGAAGTTAGAGCTAAAAAAGCTCGTAGAGCGCTATACCGTAAAATCTTAACTTCTGGTGGAATGGTGGAAATAAAATTATTATTATGGATGACGAAAATTATGTACCCGAAGACCCATCACAAGTTCCCGGAAAACAGTTTTTTCATTCGAAATCGAAAATTTCTGTTTCTCCTTCGATTAGATTCAAACCGAACAGAAATTTAATAAGCGGTATCTCGTTTGGTAGGCTATCGATCAATTGGGTAATACTTCGGATCCATTCATGTAGGACATCAAACTCTTGATGGGAACACGTATTTAAATGAATGTATCAAAAAAAGGTTATTACAATTTATTGAAAAATATCATAAGAAAGAGGATGTTTTGTTTTGGCCTGATTTAGCTACGTGTCATTATCATAGAAATGTTACCGAATTTCTTTCGTTAAACGGCATAGGCTTTGTTGAATAAACAAAAATGCCTCAAACAATCCACAAGTTAGATTAATTGAAAAATTTTGGGCAATTTTTAAGAGTACAGAAATCGAAAAATTTTAAAAAAAAAGTTTAAATGGATTCAAGAAAATTTGGACAAATATATCGAAATGTTTATCGCAAAAAAAGTGGAAAAAACTTGATGAAACAATTGTCATTAAAACTTAGAACAGTTGGTGATAATGGTGTTTTAGTGATTTATAAAACTAATAAACTATAATTTCTTTATTATTTTCCTAAATTTTGAAATATTTCACTTTTATATTTGCTAATTAATTTGAAATAAATAAAAAGTTGTTCTATTTCCCGGACACCCTCTATTGTGTCTCCAATTACTTTGATGTTTTCTAGTTTTGTTTTTATAATATTTGATTGTTCATCCATATTCACTAAATCTTTATTTTGTGATTCTGTGAAATTAACAGGGGAATTATTTTTTGGTCTTCCTCTTAGTCGTTGTTGAATTTTTTTTCTTTGAAGTCGAGTTCTTGGAATAGTTGATGTTTCTGTCGAACTTGATTCATTTTGAGATTCCATAGTAGTTTCCACGATTAAGATTTAATCCTACCGACTTGTTAAACTTTTCGTGGTTTTTTATTTCATTTTGATTTTAATAATATATTTCTTTTATTAATATTAAATTATATTTTAACAACATAGTAATAAAGCCATAAAAAAGTAATTAAACCATTTATAAGTTTTATTTTATATAATTAGGCGATTAAGCAATAAAGTGAATTATTTTAAATTATAAATTTCCAAATTAAAACCTTGTAATAGTCGTTAAATTATTATTCAATATTTTTACATAGACTTTCCTCTTTTTTAGTGTAAATAATACAAATATAAATGGTAAATTTCAGCAACTCATCGCATACATTTAATAAACAATTCTTAAATATTTTACATATTCTTTACAGGTTTATAATAAATACGATTTTAAAAAAGACAATAATACAGTAATTAATGTCTAAAATAGAAAAAAATAGCTTTAAATTGTAAATATTGGATTATAAAGGAATAATAATTTTAATATTCCTAATGCCGGTCGTAGGATTATGCCTGTCAAAAATAGCACAATACAGATTTTTGAGAAATATGCCGATTCGGTAATAGTACATAACAGATTTTGAGACATAAGCCTTTTCGATTATAGTAAATAGTTCCATATGACGCTCCAATAACACGATTTTGCTGAATTTGCTGGTCACATAATATTACAAAAGAGATTTTATGGAAAAAGCCAATAATAATTCCTCAAAAATATAAATAGATTTCTTAAATAACATTTTATTTTCCTAGTGTTTTTAGATTAAATTTAATTTAAATGAAACCTTTTCTTAATAAGTAATAAATTCAGCAATCTAGTTATTTCTTAGTGGCATATCAGCAAATATCTAATAATTTTAAAAAAACCAAGAGATAAAAATAATAATTAAACACCAAACAATAAAGTCAAATAATACTACAGTTTCGATAGATTAAAGTTATTTTATTCTTAATTCTTTATAAAAGTAAATTTAAAATTTAAATATAAATTTTATCATTTAATTTTTCACAAAATATATCTCTGCAGTCCGTAAAAATTAAACATTTAAACTGTTAAATAATAATAAAAATGAAAAATATAAAACAATGATGATTTAATTTTAAATGATGTTAATGTAATAAGATTTAATTTTTACTAATTAACAAAATTTTTATTAGGTTGAATAAAAATGGATAAATTAAGATTGTAAAATAAGTTATTAAACTGTAAAAATTTTAAAATTTTAGATTAATTATAAAGTTATCATATTTAACATAATATTTTGGGACACATATATTCAATGTATATTACAGTAAGAGTCATTTATTTTAAGATGCATTAGATTAAAAAATATATTTAAAATAAAAATTTTAAAAAATATTTTGTAAAATTTATTCAGAACAAGAATCGATAAAAAATAAAGTTAAAAAATTCTGTAAACCAAAAAATATAGAAAATTAATCTAATTTAATCCTATTATCATGAAAATTTAAAATTCGAGATTAATATAATATACATTTTTAAAACATCGAAATGATTTATTTATTTTAACTTTTCTTGAATGTAAAATCATTTTATTGAATTTACATTAAAAATTATTATTTATATATCTATTTTGTTATAAATAAGCTTTCATTAATAAACTAAGAATATAATATTTAAAAGTAATGAATGTAAAATTAAAATTATTTTACAATTAGTAATTAATATAAACCACATTAAATAATGAAATATTAAAAATTAAAAAAAAATATTTCAAAGAAAATTAAGAAATAAACAAAGAATTGAACAAAGAAAAGTAAAATTTATTAATGAAAATTCAGAAACATAATATTAATATATTATTAAATTTGATCTTATATTTTAAATACACTAATATTTAAATTTACTCCTTTTAAGACTGATTTGTATTATCTTAAAAAATATTATTTATTGAACTTTTTTGAAAGTTTTAGTAAATGTAATACATTAGCTAAAAATATATCTTTATTTAAATTGATTTATTTTAATAAAAAACTTATATATAATTTTTATTGCAATTTGAAAAATAAAATAAGAAAGATAATAAAAACTTATAAAGAGCTTACATTGTATAATCTCAGTTAATTTAATAAAATCATCGAAAATTTATTGAATTTAATATTTTTGACATTTTTATGGTTTATATTGTTGGCTAACTTCTAAATCGCCATTACTTTTAAAATGTGTTTTTCCATAAAAATTTTTTAACTTTAATTACATTTAAATAAAAAGTACTACAAAATTTAATTTGAACATTTTGTCTTGATTTGATGATTTTAATCGGTTTGTTTAAATTTCTCTAAAACTATATTTCAGAAATTGTTGTTTTAGATTATCAAAAATGAAGCTTATATATTATTCATTATAAAAAGAGAAGTTTTGTTCTTATGGATTATATTTGACCTTAATTAGTTTTAAAAAGTATATTGTTCACTAAAACTTTTGTTTTACGGGGTACAGAGGTGTCAAAAAACAAAGGAAACATTTTTAAACTCATAAAATTTAAAGTTGAATACAAATAATTGTGTATAAAATCAATTTAAATTTAAATTTTATACTAAGTCGAAATTGAAATGGCAATGAATTAAGAATTAAAATTAAAGAATTCGATTTTTAATTTCACAAAATATATATAAGCTAAACTTAAAAGTTGTTAAAATTTGAGGAGGGATTAACCTTCCAATATTAGAATTTTTATGTATTAATAATTATAATCAATTTATAATTATAATTATAATAACAGTTTTGAATATTATAATAAATAGGTCTCACAATTAATTATTTAATATTCAACTTTACAGTATCAGTTCCAACACCAAAGTGAGGATCTGTTCATAAACACAATATTCTATCCAATTCAAACATCACCTTACCAGCTCACCAAAATTAAGAATATTAATAATATTAAAATTATATTAAAGTAGAAATCAAAATTTATAAAAAAAATGGTTTGTTTTATTATTTTAAATTTTATTAAATTTTTTAAATATATAAATAATTTTATTTATAATTTATTTTGTATAATTTTATTCTTATTATTAATCAAATAAAATTACTATTTATTTTATTATAAATTTAAAAATTAAATGATAAAAATTTAAAAGTATAACAACACTTTAAAATATCGCTTTTAAAATATAAATTTTAAACTTAATTTACAAATTTTGGTAAAATATAAATAAAAAACTTTTAGTTCTCTTTGATATTTCTTCAATCTATTTTCATTTTTTTTATAATTTGATAAAATTAAAGACCTTAACAATTTGACTAACTAAATATGGTTTATACTTAATGAGCTCTAACTTACGATATAAAATCTACAAATAAAACTGGTTTAAAGTTTAAACTTTATCGATTATCGATTGTTTTAATATTTTCTTTTTAATGATTATTAGAGGTGGGAAATTTTGTTAAATTCAAAATCTTCTTGTAAAAACAAAATTTACAATAATTTGTTTTTTAACAACAAAATATACACAAATTGCATTTTAATAACAAAATTAAATAAAGTAAGAAAATTTAAATTTTGATTTAAAATTTTAAAATATTTTGGTTCAAGTGTAGATATTTTCTATCAAAACTTATATTTTTTTAACACCTTTAAATTTGTCAGCAAACAATTATGAATGTCTGTCTAAATTCTGCGTTAGTAGCAAAATTTTCATCGATGTAAAAATTTCTTTTAAAATCAAAAAAATGAATCTAACTAAAATACATTTTATATGAAAAATGCTAATAAAATGATTCCTTTTTCTTTCAAAAATCCTAAATTGTTTTAACAAAATTTCACACCTCTAATGATTATAAACAAAACAAAACGGTTCATTTTAGTAATATATCTGCCAAAGTAATCAATAAATTCCATTTTCTTTGATCAATATAAAAATATTTCTTGTAAAATAAATTGGCTATTATCTTATAGATTATACATTTAATTTTTATTGTTTTAAAAGAAATACAAAATTTTAGCATTTAAAATGCATTGAATATTTTAGATGAATGTTTTAGATAAAATAAAAGATTATTTTATTAGTAAACAAGATCGATACGGTCGTAATATATGACTTTGCAGTTTGTTTATAGTTAGTTTTTAGTCGCTCGTTCCATTTAAAAATTTTTTAATATTACTCGATATTAACGGCTGATGCCATTCTATTTCGTTATTATTCGATATTATTCGATATTATTAGATATTTGCGGCAGATGCCACTCTATTTCGTTATTATTCGATATTATTCGATATTTGCGGCAGATGCCACTCCATTTCGTAATTAGTCGATATTATTAGATATTTGCAGCAGATGCCGCTTTTTTTGAAGATAGGAGTCTTTTTTGTTCTTTATGTTAATAAAGGGATTTTTGTGAAGATAGGAGTCTATTTTTTTGAAGATAGGAGTCTTTTTTTGTCCTTTATGTTCATAAAGAGATTTTTTTGAAGATAGGAGTCTATTTTTTGGAGATAGGAGTCTTTTTCGTTCTTTATGTTAATAAAGGGATTTTTTTGAAGATAGGAGTCTTTTTTGAATTTTAAAATCCCTTAATAAATATAGAGAAAATTTCCCTTAATAAACATAAAGGTGTGACGGACAGACGGACAGACGAACGGACAATGTCAAATCCATATATATGCTTTTGCAAAGTCATATTAAAAACATATTAAACAGAACTAATTTTGGTATGTTTTAGAAAAATACGTTTCACTTCTAAATATTATCCCTTAACAAATAAATGTTTCATTATTTCATGACTAAAAATTATAGTTTTTGAACATAAGCGTAGGTACTATTTTCGGTTATGTCCAGTTTTTTAAATTGAATTAGAAGTCATTCATTGATAATAATTATAACAGTTTATATTAAAATAATATTTAATAAAAGTATATTCTGTACATAAAACAAATGGTAAACATTTGCGAAACAATTAAAATGAAAACTACTTATTTAATTTGAAATAATAAAACATATTTTAATTATAAAAATCAAATTAAACTTAATAAAAACAGATGGCTTTTAGTCAATTAATGTTTCTAAATATATGTCTACTAATGAAAATCTCGACGAATTTAAGCGACAATTTTTACAATTCTAGATTTTCTTAGGGGGCGTCAACTTTTTCAAAATTCTAGGGGGGGTCAACCCTGGGCAATCACCCGTTTTATCATTTTTAAACTTTTTCAACTTCTAATTGACACATACTTTTAACTTTTACAATATCCACAGCTCTAAAAATGTCATTTTCTAATAGAATAATTTCTTAAAGCTAGTACAATATCAGTTATTTGTTTTCTTACTATTAAGGTGTTGATAATGCACTTTTATACAATTTATTAGACATTTTTTTATGTAAAGCATTTCCGTTTACATTAGTGTTGTAAGCGCTTCATTATTTGAACAAAATTGATGATTTATTTAATCTTTTGTATGTCTTATTTGCTTTAGCATATAAGATAATTAATTGAATATCTACTATACCGTATATAAGTTTTGTAAAGTATATACTGTACTATATTTGCTATTTTTGGGCGTTTTATCGAAAGTAAAATAATGCAAACAGAATTATAGCTACTTTCTCTTTTTCAAGCAAAACAAACTTTAGATTTGACAACAATGTCCGTCTGTCTGGTTTCTGTCAAACCATATTTTTAGGAATTGAATCAATACAATGTAAAAATCTGGTTTGAGTTTTAATACTAAGCTTAGAATGTTAAATCGTTGACATAAATGATGAAAGTAAGATCTCTACGAATGTTCGTGATTTACTGCAAAATTACATTTATATTCAATTTAAAAGTAAAGTATACTTTTGTTAGAACTCTTTGAATATAAATAATCAATCAATTTTAAGCATTCATAAAAGTCGCAACAGGATTAGTAAGAAAGCAATTACCATTTTTTCAATTTTTTCAATAGTAACATATTCAAAATTTTTACTGAACTGTTTACCATTTTATTTTTGATTTTGGCAATAAATCTATTATGAGTTAAGTATAAGCTATGCAAGAAGTTTCTAATTAGAGATAATAAGTAAATAGCATATTTACACAATGGGGTAGTGAGTGCTTACTCAAGTTAGGACCCTCCCCCTAGAAATCTGGAAAAGTTTAGGACCCCACCCCATACTAAATTGAGAATTTGGCTGACTGACGTTTTTTGTCAGTTAAATCCTATGAGTTTACCACTCCATTAAAAATTTTAGATTTTCTGGATCTGACCTTCTATTGCTTCCGACATTGTTTAACTATGGTTCCATATGCTACAGTCAGTACAGGCGCATAAACCCAAATCAGAACCTCCGAGCCTTTATAATTTTTTTCACAATTGAAAAATAATTTTAAGAGGGCATAATTCAATATATCTATTACACACAACATTGCTTGTGTTTTAAATCTTTTTATTCAAAATTAAATTAAAAAAGATTTAAATAAACAATACTGAAATTTATTTCTTATGGTGAAAATATAACAATAATACAGTAGTATTAAAAAATAATATAATTATTAAATTGGAAACAATTTTAAATTTCATAAAATAAGATAAATAATTTGTTATTCTTTCAAAACCCACATCTGAAAATATCGGAGCTTGATGATGCTCATAGACAGAACTCGAGCATTAAACCTTACGATAATGCTCCAAAATCTACGACATTCAGAAAATTAATTCAACTCTGGGCCTGAGGATCGGGTTGACCTCAGGGTGACCCAAACTCGGATGTTCTAGAGGGTCTCCTTTCGACTTTTTTCATAATTCAAATTGGTAGAGATGGACGCGGATGCGGATACAAGCGGATGAGGATGAGTATAATTTTTAATCCTAATTTTGCGGATCAAATGAAATTTTCATATATGCAAACAAGAATGAGAAGCGGATAAATGATATTAATAAATGATTTATCTGCGGATTTTCCGCATATTATTTTTACATGGTTTTAAACAAAAAGTGACTATATCAAATTCTTTTATTTTTATAAACATTATTTTAGTATTATAAATTAGTAATTTGACCTTAATTTTTGTTATCAAAGCCCATGTAAAAAATTATAAAATGCAGAGAAAATATTTATTTATTTTAAATTGACTAAAGTTATCAATACATTTAAAATATGCGGATATTTTAAAATATTTTAAAGTGGGGATGCGGATTGGGTCGGATAGTACTGAAAATTTTGTGGATGAGTGCGGTATGGATAAACATTAATGTGGATTTTTGTAGATGAATGCTGATAATAATTTTTTGTATCCACTCCCATCTCTAGAGGGTCAAACTAACAGGATTTAGCGGACGATATTTTGGGCTTCGACCGATAAAATTTAAATAAAAACAAGGTCGAAACGGTCACAATATATGACTTTGCAGTTTAAAATTTTTAACTTTTATTTAAAAAAATAAATTCAAAATACTAAATAACAAGCTATTATCTCCAAAACATATTGTCACGTATAGGATCATAGTCCGAATCGTTCGATTTGCTTCTCTCATCTTCGGAAATATCTCCCAATATATCTCTAACTTCTTCTTCAGTTAAAGTGTCCTCAATTGGAACCATCTGTGGTTCGCATGAATCGTTTTGTCTATCATTTATCAAATCTTTTCGATACAGTTTTTCAGTTTTGTCTAATTTTTGTTCAATTATTTCAATTATACCACTAGTGGTTCGGTCGGGAATCAGACAATTCACACTATTTTTGCATTCCGGACACTTTTTACTAAACCCTTGTAACGCAATATTAATACAATGATCGCAAAAGCGATGACCACATTGAACAATTATCATAGGTTTGACCATCATATCGTAGCATATACCGCACTTAACTTCGTTTTCGATCAAATTTCTAAATAATTTGGTTTCAATTCGCTTATATGTTTGCTCGCATGATTGTCTAGAAGTGCCTGGAATGTCATTTGAGATACTCTTCCACTTTTTAAACTCATTTTTATGGCTGGCATAAGACTCAACTAATTTTCTTTCATCCATTATCAACGATTAATTTTAATAAACTGATTTTTAAATGGGAATGTTTAAACTAATTCATTGTTTCTAATAATGCGTGCTGAAAAAGTATGTAAATGATAACAACCATTGTTGCATGTGTTTAATATGCTAATACATAACTTAAAAATTATAATATTTAACATATTATATTTTGAAAAAATCAATTTTAATGGCCACAGTGAACCGTGGCCATTGTATAAACTTTAAAAAGTAAAATATTATTATAAAAATAGGAAAAAGCTTTAATTTACGAAACATTAATTAATGTAATTTTTCAAGAATGTTAGTGTTTTTAAAAACCCAATATACATAACATGTTTAATCTTAAGAACTTGTTTAATTTAAAGCAATAATTTTAGAAAATTACTTCTAAAATTCAAAACAATACTATGAAAATTTGGCATATGTCAAAAAATCCCTGAAAGACTTCGAAAAATTGTCATATGTTATAAATTAATTACTAGATTACAAAACAATAATTTGTGAACTGCTGCCAAAAATTATCAAAATATCCAAACTATACTGCTATATTGCGAAAAATTGGCATATGTCAAAAAACCATACACTATACTGCGAAAAATTGGCATATGTCAAAAAATATGGGCTATGATACTCGAAATGGGTTCTATACGATATTACCGCCAAAAATTGGCATATGTCAAAAAAT
>JAQGAW010004311.1:0-11087 GCA_034698025.1 Phthiracarus crinitus | reverse complement strand
CCGACATATCTTATATTTAACCCAAACCTGAGAAATATGATGAATTATCCATACCAAACCTGTAAATAACCTGATAATCCGACAATTGAATCCTTAAATTCATAAAAAAAAGTTTAATAATCGAAACGCACAATATCTATGGGATTTATATTTATTTTTTATAATACTAAAATATTAAAAATAAAAATGTTGAATATTTAAGATGGTTTTAAGATTCTTATTTGAAATTTACTAAAGTCAAAATTCAAATAGAATTCTTTAAATTTCATGACAAAAATTGATAATCGGCTTTAATACTAACGGTTTGTTAGTTTTGTCGTAAATGTACGCCATCTACTAATTATTTGCTTGCGATTAATAATCATAGTTTTGACTGATATTTAATTGATTTAATAAAATATAATATAATAACACTTATTATCTGTCAAAATAGAGATAGTTTTTAATAATATAGAATATATATAACAAGTTTGTGTAATAATAACAAACCTGGTAAACTCTGAATGAATTAATAATGAATAACTTTCCGCAATAAAATCTAACTCTTTTGGAACCAATTCTTTCGATTAGATTTATTAACTAAAAATAGTTGTTAAAATCAACGAATTAATTTCAAAATAATTACATATATTTATAAAAATTTCTCTAAACATTTGAAAATGCATTGATTTGGTAAACATTCTTACTTGTAATTTAAATGAATTAACTTATACTCTTAAACCCTTAAACTCTTATACTCTTAACTCAATTGTTTGGGAGGTATCTTAAAGATTTAACTTATTGGTATATTTTGGAAATATTAGTTGATTGTTTCTTAGAGGGGCGAGTAGGGTGGAAATGTAATGCATTAATAGTTGGGAATATTTAGCTCACTTTAACTAAAGGACCTATTGGAATTGTCTTTTCTGTCTGTATCTGTCTGTCTGTATGTATGTATGTAGACAGCTCTTTATATTTATTAAGGGATATTTTCTTTATATTAATAAAGGGAAAGGAGTCTATTTATATGAAGATAGGAGCCTTTCATAGGGGGTGTATATCCACCACAGACACCCCTTCTGGGACACCCTGTGCAAAACGCAATAGAATCTCCTAATATCGAGTCTGTCTTGTTCTGTGGACAACTAACAAAAAACTGCTGTATTGAGTATAATTCTATAACTATGATTATATATAAACAAAATAAAATACAGTATAAAAATTTATACCTTAGAATTTAAAATAAGTATAAACGTATTTAAAGCTATTTTTACAGTTTTATTATACTGTTTAGATATTATATTTACAAATGATTTAATAGATTTTTCTAAACAAAAATAATTCGTTTACCTTAAAAACATTATGCGTTTTTATCAAACCATTTCGATTTAATAAAATAGTGTTTAAATATTTATATGATAAAAAAATGTGCTAGAAATTAGCCACAACTGGTCAAAGAAATTTAGATTATTCATTTTAAAGATCAACGTATATTCAAGTGAATATAAATGTCGTAATTTGGTATTCATATTGATTATTAAAAAGTCAAAGTCTATTCTTCTTTTTTATTTTACAAGTTAGAAACATGTAGATGTAATTATGCACACTATACGTAACTTTTAATTAAGTGAAATCTTTACTTCTTACATTTAGACCGAAACATGATGATCTTTAACCTTAACCATAAAGAAACATATTAATTTTAACTCTTGAATTGAAAGGTTAACTAATTTAGCTTTTTAATTATTAAATTAAAATTTCATTGTTTTTAATGATGTTTACGGTTAGAACCGTTCGGATCAAAAGTTTGGAATAAGGCAAATAACATTCACCAAAGATTGGATAAACAATGCTTTACTGCATATTATTTTAATCCTTATAACCTGTTTTTCCATTCAAGTTTTATTTTAGTTTTGAATATAAGTGATATTATAATTAAGTTAATCATTCTATTTTCAGGTGTTTCATGTGTTGGTGGTTAAAATTCTAATGCAAGTAAAGCATTGTTTATCCAATCTTTGGTGAAAGTTATTTGCCTTATTCCAAACTTTTGATAAGAATGGTAGTTCTTCGACCTTACCCGAACCGACATATCTTATATTTAACCCAAACCTGAGAAATATGATGAATTATCCATACCAAACCTGTAAATAACCTGATAAACCGACAATTCAATCCTTAATTTCATAAAAAAAGTTTAATAATCGAAACGCACAATATCTATGGGATTAATATTTATTTTTTATTCAACAAAAATATTAAAAATTAAAATGCTGAATATTTAAGATAATTATAATATTCCTATTTGAAATTTACTAAAGTCAAAATTCAAATAGAATTCTTTAAATTTCATACCAAAAATTGATAATCGGCTTTAATTCTAACGGTTTTCTAGTTTAATAAAGTTTAATAATGTACAAGAAAGTAAGAACTCTGAAGTGTCAACTGATATTGGGATGTTGACAATGTTTCCTTGCATTCCATATTGTTTATCATTACCAAGCGGTCCTATTTTCATAAATGGTATTCTCGTTGACACCATTCGCTCTACAAGTGTTGTTAAATTTTCTATTTCGTTTGGTATAGTATTGAAACGAAAGTATAATACCTTATTAAACATAAAGAAACGGAAAATCCCTTAATAAATATAAAGAAAAAATTACTTAATATCTATAAAGATTGTGACGGACGGACAAAGGCAAATCCATATATCTGAATTTTACAAATTCATATAAAAAATTTATAATAAAATGCATGCAATTTATAATAAATATTGTTTTAATATTTCAAAATTATTTTTATTCATTTGTGGTTTTACTCTAATAATGTAAACATAAAAATTGATTTAAATCGACAAAGCGTATGTAACACGTATTATAAAATCAAATACCATTCCTTAAAGCTTAATTAAAATTTAAATTAAGTGATATTTTTGCCATAAATTTCTATTTTAAAGCAATTTTTATTCAAATTTATAAAGTGCATAAGATATTATGGTTTTGATGTATGAATAAATTGTATGGATTTTCAAAAGTATCATTGATTTGTAAGGCATTAAAAATCGTTAATTATCGAATGTTTTAAAATGTCATAATTTCAATTAAAAATAAGTTATAAGGTTTTAATAGTCCCAAATAAGTAAAATTTACGAATCAAACGATTTTAAAAATATCTAACGAATTTAAATATTTTAAACGATTTTTCAATTTTTAGAAATTTTCATGAAATAATACTACAAAAGTTATTAAAATAATAAATATTTACGTAAAAACCATCTTTATTTAAAATTATTTTCTGGGTTATGCTATAATAACTGAAAAGCTTTGTTTAGTTTAGTTAAGTTTTGTTTAGTTAATGCAAAAAAAGAATCTAATTTAAAGTAAAAGACTCATTTTTTGGAAATATTAAAGGCAAATCAATTATTAAATTACGTCTTTATGATTCATTAATCATTAAATTATTTTAGATTTTTTAGTTTCATATCAATAAATAATATAATGGTTTAATACAGTTATTAGATTAGTTAATTAATAATTAAAAATATATTAAATCAATGATAAAATTTACGTTATTTGTGAAAAGCACTAATAATTTATTTCTTTGAGATATTATTTAAATAATGTTATATTATTCATGAAATAATTCTTAAGTATAGTAAAATAAGAACGAAACTAACTTTCTAACATGATAATTTATACTTATATTACTGTACTTATACTTATTTTATGTACTTTCTAAAAAAATAGTTCACAATATTAAAAATCCCTTAATTAATATAAAGAACAAGGAAAATCCCTTTAATATTATAAAGACTGCTTACATACATACGGAAGGACGGACGGAAAGACTTCGTCAAATCCATAAGCTAGACTTCTTTTCAAGAGTCAGCTAAAAAAAGATTTTGTAATATCCATTAAATTTCATACCAATTTTTAAAGAATGCAATATTTAAAATAATAATTAGAAAAGATTTTTAATAAGTGATAATAGTGAAAATTCAAAACTTGGAACTAAAATCAATTATATGAGTAAAATGATGGTATGCGACAATATATAATCATTATTATATATTAATTACTTCATCTCTGTTTCTCTCATTGTCACGTTCACCTATAATACTAAATTAAGTTTATTTTACATCAATTACCTAACAATACCTAAAATCTTTTATTAAATAATAGAGAAAATTACTTTAAACTTAATAAAAGAGTTTGATCAAAATTCCTGAAATGTTTGAATTAAATATAGGATTATAAATCTTAAAATCTCAGTTAAATCTAACATTTATGATTGGAAGCTAAACATTTTTAACTAAATTGTATTATTTAACAAATAACAGGAGAATATTTAAACACTTTGAAAAATATTTTGAAAACTAACTCTTTTTATGATCAAATTACATCTGCATTGAAATTGTAAATCTATTTTTATTAAAAAATTATACTATTTATTTATCTTAATGTTTTCGTCGGTTCTTCAAAATAAATCTTTTTATTATTTATTTCGTACTATTGTCTAAATATTTTTACCCCACATTGTCCAAAGTGATCAACTAAACATGTCCGTCTGACAAATCGTCGTCCGTAGACAGCTCTTAATATTTTTACTTATACATGAAAAGATATTGTTTGGAACCTCGTTAAACAATTTTCGGAAATCGATATAATTTTCTTGTTGGCAAAGTAGAGTATTTATTAAATTCATTGCTACATTGAAACATAAAGCTGTTATTGTAATCTAACGAAGTATAAAGTTCAGTTGAATTTGTGTGATTAACCAAAATACCTTTTATAGAATATTATCGATAAAGCTTAAATAATTTAAGTATATTCATGAAACGTTTTCATTGATACACAAGTCGTACTTCAGTGATTCATTAAAGATAAGATGGATTAACAGAAAATAAAAACCATTTAATCATGATAGTGTAGGAACTTTAAAATCTGGATGACAACTTACAAGAAATTATTTCCCCAATGCAATCACAAAATGACTATTAATATGTAATTTTATACCATTATTAACAAGAGGATATAATTTTGCCGTTAGAATTGATGATTCAAATTAAGAGATAAACAAGATTTTAAAATTGTAGGCCTATTTTAATCACATCGAAATAACTTCTTAACGCTAATATCTTTTTCTAGTTCTAAATGATAGAGATTTGTTTTACGTTTCAATATGTTGGTTGACGAATCAATTCACATAACAAGTTTTGAATTTCATCAGTTACTATTTATCGGAATTTGATCAATGTTTTTACAACATATTGCTTTGAAAGACTGACATAACTAACCTTTAAAAGGTTCTTATGAATGTTTATTTATGTCATTCATACTGATTTATCTCATGTGAATATTTTGTATCTGGATTCAGTACCGCTACTAAGATCGAATATTAACACTTTGATTAAAATAGAGTAAGCGAAGTAGTTGACCAAAGTTTCACTAAATCATATAACAAAAATGATATTATAATAAGTGAATGCACAAAATGATTGCTAACTGAATGATTGACTGGTTTATTGATAAGTAGGGATAGGGATTTCCAGGAAAATCCCGCATATATTCCTTAATTACATTACCGGGAGATTAATATGTTAACTTATACTAATTATAATTAATCAATATAAGTTATATAGATGTTTTTATATTATACGTCTAGTATGAAGAGTATAAATAGCTATCTTTCTCTAGACGTGAGTTTGAAATTATAGTTACTACTCGTAATCGTTAAGCAATAGTGACTTTTGTTTTCGCTTATTTACACAAAAGTATTTATTAATATTTACTTTGTTTTTATTTAATTAACTATTTATCGTCATTATTGTTCGATAATCATATATAATTTTTATTGTTTTTGCATGTGGACAGCTAATGATGTAATCTTTAACGACTGTAACATTTGGCATGCGTTTTATTTTTAAGTATTGTTTGTAAGTATTAACTTTAAATTAATAAATAAATAAGTATATTTTGATTGTTTATTCGTGTCATTTCTGTACAATTCCATGTCCTAGAGTTTAGTTTAGGTATTTATGAGGTTAGGCTTAAGCGAGCGTTCATTATTTCAACAGTGGAATCGGAATTCTTTATTGATACAGTCGTGTGGACATAGGCTAATAAGATGTTCTTTAAAATTAACATGTAATAAATTGTTAAATATAAATTTATTGAATGAATATTGAAAAGTTTTAAATAATAACACAGAATGCAAAAATTCAGATTTTTAGATTATTTGTGTGTTTGATAACATTAAATAGCGTAACATTTTGAAAAATATATTATCACTTCAAATTTATAAATCATTATGAAGTTAATGACGACAAGATATGTAAAATAATATCAAATAAAGCATCTATACTAGTATTTAACCAATTATTTGCTTGTGATTATTAATCATAGTTTTGCCTGATATTTAATTGATTTAATAAAATATAATATAATCACACTTATTATCTGTAAAATATAGATAGTTTTTAATGATATGAATTATATTAAACAGGTTTACGTTATAATATAACACCTGATAAATTCTGAATGAATTAATAATGAATAACTTTCCGCAATAAAATCCAACTCTTTTTGAACCAATTCTTTCGATTAAATTTTGTAACTGAAAATTATTTTCAAAATAATTACATCTATTTATAAAAATATCTTAAAACATTTAAAAATGCAATAATTTGAGTAAAGGTATTTAAATGAATAAGACTTTTATTAAATAAATTTAACAAATTTAACTCTTATACCCAATGAATAAACTCTTCCTTTAAACCAATAAAATTTCGCATTTTTATTAATTATTTTAAAAAATAAAAATGAATAATTTAATTGGGTAAATAAAAGAAATTAATACCAAAATAAAAGTATGTTAGAACTATTTGGATAGTTTTTGGATAGTGGGTCTTTGTAAATATGATTTTATTTTATCTTTGAATAAGTGGGGTAAGATGAAATTACTGGGGACTTTTATTGGGTAAGATAGGGTGGGTTGTGCTATAGTGTCAAATTGAGCATATCACGCGAACTGAAAACAAGAAAACATGATAATCTAATTTAAAAATCTATAATATACTTAATAATTCGATTCCTTATCAGTGATTTTGTCAGCACAACAGAATGACAATATCATTGTTTCTATTATTAATGATGCAAATAATAATTGATTAATTTTTTTAATTCTTTTAAATTTAACGTTAAAAATTAAAATTTTGAAATTAAAACGAAATAATATTTTATGATAGATTTATAATTAAAATCAATAAAGTTTTCGGGTTATCATTTTAGTGTCGGCGATGTGTGAACCGAATAAGTAAAAAATCAAGCCGATTATGTCTAAACGTATTGAATAATAGCTATAGACTTAATCATTGATTATATTTAAACAAATGAAATAGAGAATAAAAATATCAAAATTACAATTTACAATAAGAAAATTATTTATACGACGTTTAGTTAAGATCAGTTTAGAAATTGTTTTTACAAATGATATAATATATTTTATCTTAAAAAACTAATTAGTTTACCTTAAGAACATTATCCGTTTTTATAGCATCACTTCGATTTAAGAAAATAGTGTTTAAATGTTTATATGATTTGTTTGATTCATAATATATTGATGACGCAGAGTTTATAAAATAAATAAATTGAAATATTCCGATAAAAATAGCGTATAATAAAATAAATCTAAATATATTGCTCATTGCTATAAACAATATTGGATATAAAATTATACATAGAATGACAATTGATGTAAAAGAAAATCAAAATAAAAACATTGACCAATAAATTTGGTTATTTTTGTGAATTTCGTCATAAATTGAATACAATCCATATTTGATAGAAAGGATGTTATGATTTGTTAATTTTAATTTATTTTTGGAGTGAATGTAAAGAATGGAATTTATTTTAGATAATTTTAATTTTAAATAAAAGCAAATAATATAAAAATATATGGCTTGACAGTAAATAATATTCATAGAAAAATAAAGAAATAAAGTTAAATGTAAACTCCAAACAAATGAAAACACAATCACGTGATCAAATGAACTATTAAATAGCGGAATAAAAGAGAATAAAAACCACGGATAAATAAATCGAGAAAATTTATAATATACTTTATCGAAAAATCTAGTTTTCTTGAGAAGCCTATAAACATCATTTTCATCATAAATACCAATAGTTTGTGGTGAAGGTAGACCTGAAATCATATCAAATGGTTTCATATAACATGGTTTTATACCTTTAAAATAATTTCTTAATTGCAATACCAATGACACGGTTAATATATAAATTAATACTATATATACCAAATTATTTTGAGTTTTAAAATTTAGAAAGAATGCATAATCACCAATCAATAAATAAATTGTTGGATTATTTGTATTAATTAATAGTGATATTACACTTTTAAATAATTGCAAATAAATAATAAACCAAACAAACATTGGTCTACAGAATCTATTTCTGCGTTGATTTCCATATTTAAATAATGACAAACCATTTCTATATAAATGACTTCCAGCCGATGGTATGATTAAATGTCTTGGTATTAGTTTTGTTAAATCAATATCTTCCATATTTATTTGATTGTATTCTTTATATAATGAATAAAATAATAAAATATTAAACATAGACTATATTATAGTCATAATATTTATTCAAATCAATATGAGACTAGTTAGTTTGCTTTAGTGTTGTTTTACTTTCAAATTTTAATTATACTTTTCTTTTACTTCTTCTTTTGTCAATTATTTTAATTTTACTTTTCTTTTTCATTTACTTCAAGTAAAATTAAAATTCAAATAATTTTTCTTTTAATTTTACTTTCAATATTAAATTCAATACTAGAATCGTTTTTCTTTCACTTTTTAATTTTACTTTTACTTTTTACAAAAATTTTCATTTTACTTTTCTTTTACTTTTTCTTTTACAAATATTTTACATTTTACATTTCTTTTTCTTTTCTTTTAACAAATTTTTTAATTTTACTTTTCTTTTACTTTTTCTTCAAGTAAAAGAAAAAATCAAAAAATTCATAACTTTTACTTTTCATTCCAAAAGTAAAATCAACACTAGTTTGCTTGTATACTGATTAACTAAAAATTCATAATTATGGCATATTCTATTTATCTAATGGAGCTATTGGATTTGACATTTCTGCCTGTGCGTAGTCTTTATTATTATTAAGGGATTTCTGAATTAAGGCCTAACGATATGCTTAAAATGAACTAAAAATGACTGAAATAGCCAAAAATGGATAAAATCTAAATAAAAATGGGTTTTAAATGAGCTAATAGATGGTTTTAAATGGCTAAAAAAGAGCAAAAAATATCATTAAAAGAACAGAAATCAATTAAAATTAGAAAAAATAGCTTTAAAATAATATTGTTTAAACTATTTGTGTAATTATAAGCGGCACACAAAACATTGTTCAATTATATAAAATTTGTGATAAGTGTTTATTAGTTTCAGTGAGTGCTATATCACATACATAATTAATTATATTCCTCTTAACAATTTGCGTAATGTTAAGACACAACTGAATCAAAATTGTCAAAATACTTACCGTAGTCCTATTTACAACAATGCATTTTAAAGCTATAAATTTTTTTCAATGAAAAAATATACATTAAAAGCGCTAATTTCTTAAAAGTAAAAATTAATCAGTTGACCAACAATAAAATCAATAATTTAAATTCTAAAAAATAGTTAATGCTCTAAAATAATAAGCTTGTAATTCATATTCTCATACCATGAGTTTAAAAAATACAGTTAAAGTTAAGATATTTGTTCTGTTAAGGCTAATGGGTAAAGAAAAACTGATGTTCATCTCTAGAGCCTATTAGCAAAATAAGTAATTAAAGTTTACGATATATGATTATAAATATTTCTAATCTATTTTAACTGTCGTTATGTTTGATTAATAATTAAGAATAAACTTTACTATCAAAACTTGTTCTTTAAATTAAGAATAATTAATTATTAATAATAGATAATATGAAGTTTTAAAAATATACGTTTTCTTTGTAACATTTTTGCATACCAGTTTGCCGTGAATTATTAAATTGATGTTTAAATTTCTTATTGGCCATAATATAGCATTAAATAAGTTCTTTTAATTGCTATTATTAATGATAGACTTGTTTTAAAAGATATCAAAATATTAGTGTGATTTGCTGTGGTCTGTGATGGCAATACATAAAAAGTAAATGTCACATAATTACATCTAATATACCGTTATGATGATTATATGTATAATGTTATTCACAATAATTATTAAACTTATAAGTGAAATATTGTTAAAATTTAATAAAATGATATATTTATATTAATGAATACAGAGAATCTAAATAATATTCCATACTGTAAGTCGATTTATTTAATAAAAAGTCAATGATGTAAAGAATACTATTCTTAATATTGAAATATTTAATTCATATCTAATTAATATGAAATTTTATTATTATATTATTTGATACCAAAGTATGATCAGAGCAGTGTATAATTAGAATAAAATTAAGTTTATGGTTATTTTGAAATCATTTAATAAAGACGTGGAAATCGATAAAATAGAAATTTTTAACTAGAATTTAAATTATTAAAATTTATTATTGCAAAATTTAATTTTTGAATAAAGGTTACTCAATCATTAAAATAAATATTTAATGAGTTATTATTCATTAATTATTAAATAATTATAGTTTTATGTTTCATTTAATTATATCTTATATTAATGTTATTGTTTAATACCTTCTTTAGATTAGTTAATTAACATACAAGGAAGGGAATGATCTCATTTTGTTTTATGTAATTCAATAATATAGTCAAAATTTTCTGCATTATACCGGACGAATTGTTAGCTCGTTATTCTCACAACAATATTATAATATTTAACTTTTAGTACAACAGATATACCGTAAAAATTCGATAACAGAATTTAAAAAAGAATTAAAAATTTAAACCAAACAAACCAAACTAAATATAATAAAAGCAAACATAGTTTAGGTTAGTTTATGTTAATGTCGGTTAGGATAGGTTTGGTTAAGTGAGATGTTGTTTGGCTTTGTTAACTTTATGTTATGTTATGTTATGTTATGTTTGTTA
>JAQGAW010004310.1:0-11090 GCA_034698025.1 Phthiracarus crinitus | reverse complement strand
TGGTTATTTTTTCTTTGTCATTATTTCCTGAATCAATTGTTAAATAAATTCTTTTATAACCATCTTTTATGCTTTTGTAAAAGAGATGTGCTAATTTTGTAATTAAACTTTGGTATTTTTGTGCTGTTATAACTTGACATGTGTTTAATAATAATAAATAATGAACTTTATTCTCTAATATTATACTTTTAAGAGGTGATACAATTTCATCAACTGTAACAATATCAATAGGTCTTTGATGTCTCGGTTGACCATCCTGTTGTTCTTTATACATATACAAATCACTGTTCCCCCAATTGCTGATTTTCGGACTATGTTCATCAAAAGTCACTTTCTTCGAAATACATTTACTATCTATTAAAGAGTTAGATAAATTTGTTGACTTCACAACTACTTTAACCATTATTTCTCTCTATTTTTCAAAGGTTCAATAGTAATCAAATAAACATTTAATAACATTTATTTCTTAATAAATTTAAATTCTATTTATAGATTTTACATTGTTGAGCGCCTAAGAAACTGCCCCTTAGGCCCTGCCAATGCCCTGCACAATAATGAATACACTTAATTTAATTTAAAATAAGAACGACACATTCAAATAGAGTAAACTTGTTATTTTGTTAGTAAGTACATCAATAGCTAGAATGATTCCAAGTCCCTTTATTAAAATAATGAACAGATATGAACCTTTAATAATTATAAAGATGTGTGCATGAATACGTACCGACGGACGGACAATATGGTCAAATCAATATGTTGGACTTCTTTTCAAGAAATTCAGCAAAATAACTTAAATCGCTAAGTAATTGAATTGTGATTTAGGCTCTTAATAAATTTTATTAGGCCACTGACAAACTGACAGACAGACAGACAAAACTAAATCCATTTATCAGATTTTGCATTCTGATAATATATTTAAAAATTTACTTCACAAAATTTTAATATTCACATATTATATTCACACAGTAATATTTATTAATTTTATGACACTATATCCTGTAGAATTCGAAATACAAAATAACTTTTAATTATTTATTTTATAATTTTTGCATTAAAAATGAAATTTTTAATTTATTTCAATTTTTTATATTATACAAAGACAAACTGATGCCTGATCTTAACTGCAACAACTATGATATAAATAAATCATATATATTTTATGAGATGTGATTAATAAAAAAATGGAACATATAAAGATTAAAGATTCTAATAATCATTATCTGTATTTGTGTTTTTTGGTAGGTTCGATAAAATGATTATTTAATTTTAATAAAACAAAAAATTTTAAATTAATAAATATTTAAATGTTTAACATAATGAAAGAATGTATAAGGATTACATTGAAACAATTTGAGAATCAAACTATAATTTCTAAAGTATAATTTAATAAAGTAAAAAAGTTGACATTAAAGAATGGAAATGGAAAATATTAATAAAATTTATTATTTTATAATTTTTGAAATTTATATTAACTGTTGTTTCAATTAATAAATTTTTAATTTAAATTGTATTTCGATTCTATTATTGAAAAATTATTATTTATTAATTTTAATTTTAATTTTGGTTATTTTTAGATAAAATTCATTTACTATGTAAAAATATAATTTAGATTTCAACATTAGCACTTCACTGAAACATCGGGATAAAAATCGTAAAAAATTTATTAATTTATTTTTTACAAAATGAAATTAAATATAAAATTGCTAGATATGTAAACTTCCTTTAAAAATTATATACTTTGAATTTTACTCACAGGAAGTTAAGCCAAGGGCAATAAATTTTTGATTTATATTTTTAAATTATTTTTAATTAATAAATGTTTATAAATTAATGATAAACCTTCGTAATTTTAGTGTATGCTCACCCTGTATACTAAAAGCCACATATATTTTCAGCACATAAAAAAGCAATAATTAAACAAATGATTTATTAGTGTTTCGATTAGTCCTTATAGTACGCCTGTTATGTTAACCTTAGAGAAATGGCAGTTACAGAGATATGTTAATTATAGAAAGTTAAAAGTTAAATATAGTATCAATACACATTATTAATATAGCTTCGTTTTAAATATTAATCAAGATTGTGTCGATATTAGATTAATATGAAGAAAAATTATAACAATAAATTAGTTTTAAATTGATACAAATAAGCTGTAATTTATGAAAATTAATACATTAATTCTATCATTTATTGATTTTCAGAATTTGTGAAATTGTGAATACATTTCCTAGCCCAAAATTTTTATCACAACTCGTGATAGAATAATACACTCGTTATCAGTATAACAGTGAATTTGTGGCATATGCCACCCAATAACCATATAAAAGTGAAACATTTAAATTTTACACTCGATATCCGTATAACAGTGAATTTGTAGCATCTGCCGCTCAATGGCTGTAATGTCGATTATAACACATATTTAGTGATATCTGTTACTAGAAATAAAAATTAGTTAACTTATTAAAATTTAAAAAGCAAAGTCAGATTTTATGACCGTATCGATCTTGTTTGATTTTAAGTTTGATTTTCAAAAATAAAAAAAACTCTATTGCAAACGGTCTGAACAAATAAATGAATTCATTGTTCATCTAATAAATATAAAAATAGTTTAAAATGATTAATACACTTACATTTTTATTTAGATAAACTTTTTATTTACAAGTTTGTAATCTTTTAATAAGATATTTCTAAGTCTTGTTTTCAGAATTTATAATTAAAACCAAATTTTTATAAAGTATAAAAATGAAATCCATCAAGTTCTAGATAATATTTAATTAAACAATTAATAAAACAATTAAAAAATTATTTAAATTTTAAACAGTAAATTAAAAAGATTTTGTTAATTTAATTTGACTTGAAATAATAGTTTATTTAAAATTGGAAAGTAGTATGGGCACAAAATTCACAATTAATAAATATTTAAATATATGTGTTAAACTCTTAAATATTTTGTTTAATTTATTTATAAAGTAATCATTATAAAATATATTCATTATTTAAGAACCTTTAATAATAAAGTAGCCAATAACCGGTTATTAATTGGGGAAAAGAAAACCAATAATAATTTTTTTAATTCTTATTATTCTATTCTATTTCCATCGAAAATATTTACACTACAACATATCTCTCCATACATCTAGAATACATCTCATACACTACAAATTTTAAAGAGTTATTCTAAAATAAACATTAATACATTTATAATTTCACAATATATACAATAAAAAATTATTTTTAGCCAATTGTGAAATTTATTTTCAAAGAAAAAATATTTTAAAAAATTAAAATTCTCTTGAAGGAGCTATTTTTTAAAAAATAGTATTTTATTAGATTGCAGTAATTGATAAAAAAAAGCAATTGATATGAAAAAACATATTATTGAAATTAAACTTACATTTGAAGTTCCGAAATAAATAAATAAAGAATATCTTTTTAGTTGTTTTATTTTTAATAAATATTATATTGCAGTCTATAACTATAAAATTTCAAATTAATTAATTCTTTAAACATTTAAATTTTCATTTTGAGAAAAAAAATATTTATAAAATTAGAAAGAGTATGAACATACATAATGAGCTCACTTTGTGTTATATTCTCAGTTAATTTAATAGTTTATTCCAAATATTTATGTATAAAATATTTTTTGACATTTTAATTATAGTTTCTATTGTTTGCCAACAATATTTTATTTTGTTTTTTAAGATCTTAGTACTTTAGCTCTTATAATATTTTTCTCCATAATTTAAATAAAATAGTAATATGTAAATAATATTAAATGTAATTTAAATATTTGAATTTTAATCTAAAATATACTATTAGTTAAATATGTTTTAGTTTCTGAAATAAAATATTACATCTGAATGACTTGAATTCCATTTAAAAATATAATAATTTGTCTCAAAAAATTATAAAAACCATTTCATGAAATAATACAGATTCATAAACTATTAGTCTATAATATAATTTTAGTCTTAATTAAAAATTATTATGAATATCCTTTCCGTCTGTGCAATTTCTTAGTTTTTATTAAGGAATTTTTTGAAAAATTTATTGATGGATAAAATTAATTTTTAAGAATTTATGATTTTAAAAAGGTAACGCAAAAACTGATATTTATTTCTAAATAGTATAGAGTAAAATAATAACAAGCACTGTTAGCAGCATATATTTATTCTCTATATTTCTTAACGATTTTAGTTTTATGTAAATGTATTATAATATTTTAAACTAATATCCGATTTTAAGCAAAAATTGATAATTATTTAAAACCAAAAATTTAAATAAAAGTTATAAATCAAATATGAAATAATACTTAACAGTAAAGCAATTTATTAACTAAATATTGCCAGTATAATAATTTTAAATAATATTTTGTTAGATTTTTGACCATGCTTGGTATTTTTAAACTTTAATAAATGTAATATTTACGATTATCAGTATGGAATAACAACAAAATTTTTTAGATTTATCGACTAATTAGTTAAATTAATATCACAATTTTCAATAAAACAACATTTATGAAATAAAAATCTATTAAAATAGTCTTTGTTAGCCGATTTTAATTTTATTTTTAAATAAATATTAATTCATAATTAAAATAATTATTAATAGGTAAATAAACAGTTTACATAAAATTTTGATAAAATGATTTATTATTTTAATTGCTGCTAACATAAACTATAACTATATTATAAACACAGACAAAACGCAATTGAATTGAGCATTAAATATTTTACACTTAATAATTTTTCTCTTTCGACTAAACTCATATTTAATCAAATATTTATTAACAATCGCTTCCGAGTGTCTTAAATTAATTATATAAAATGACTACAATGTAATGAACAATCATTTATGAAAAAATACAAATCAATTATCGTATTAAAAAACTGTTTTGTTTGCGTGTTTAATAGAGATAAACGTATTATATTTTTTATTACATGTATCGCCGCTTCATTACGTATTATTAAACAATACATTTCAAAAATTATTAATTTTTTCATTGTATAGCAGTGTTGGAGTCTTATTCGGTTATCACGTACAACAAATTTATTAAAATTTAAAACTGTAATTTAAAAATTAATAAATTCATTACAATTCCAATTCACAATACAGACAATTTTATTTTGGATATTATAGCAAAGCAAACAAATTTAAGTAAAATATGAATAATTGATTTAAAGCAATTTTATAGGAAATTATTTTAATTGATTATTTTATTTAAAAATTATTTCTTTCATTTATATTTTTTTGCTCAATTATTTTTAAAAAATCCCATCTTATGGATTTGACAATATTTTTCCATCCAGCTGTATTTATTTTAATAAATCGATTTTTCAATTTCTTTAAATTAATAAAACTATATTTTTGAAAATTGGAGGATTTTTTTAAGATAGGAGTCTTTTTTAAATATATTCATAAAATTTTGAATAAAAAATATCTAAATTTTTACAATCCAGTAATTATATGTATTCTTTTTAATAATAAAGTTTTGTTTTGGCTTATTAATAAATTATTTTATAATAATTATTGCTTGATAGTCGAATGGTCCAATTTAAATATTCAAAATAAATACTTTATCGATTTATATCAACAATTAATACATTCTACTTTAATCTATTAGAACATATTTTGTTCTTAAACTTTCAAAACATTTTGTATTAAATTTTGTGAAATATTTTACAATATTTATAAAAAAACATTTTGTTTAATATAATTATTTTACAATCCTAATGATTAATATGTTAGTATTATTACAATTGAATTTATTGAAACGAAAATTTAAGCAAATTATGAAAATTATCAATTTTTATCAATTTTTTTAATATCATTATCAATTGTATGTAATTATTTTATAATCAAATTTATAAATAGTAAAATTACAAACTGCTAAAAACAAGAATAAAATAAACAATAGAAACTATAATTTAAATTTCAAAATATATTAAATACACTAAAAGCTTGACGGATATTGAATCTTTAATTAAAATATACTCCATTATGAGCTTATTATGAATGTTCGTACTCTTTTTAGTTTTAATTGTATTAAATTTTTAATTACAAAATTTTTCTAAAACTAATTTATTTCTATTATAAAATTATATAATTATATAATCTATTTAATTTATAATTCGATAAATTGAAATAAAAATCCATATTTTAATCGATATTTATTTTTGATTTTAAAAATTTATACACAATTTTGTATTAATAATTTTATATAGAATAAAATTTTTAGATTATTTTTAGCTAAAGTTATTTTTAAAAATTTAAATTTATAAGTTTATTAAATTATTGTAGTGTATCTGCCGAAGTTATAATGGCAAGAGTAGAACAGTAGTATTAGTAGAGGAGTAGGTTAGTGCAAGAGATACGCAAGACAAGGAAACCACGGCTAATCACTACAGATCTTTTAATAGTCGTACTGAAGCAGATGCTGAAGAATACGAACCCGAAGGAAAAATTTTCCATGTTTCACGTAAGTGAAATGTATATTAAGTATAAGAGTGTTTCAGTAATAAATCATAAGCACTGAAATAAGCAATAACAATTGCTTTATTAAAACTGCATATCAAGTGATATGTTTAACGTATAAACAACAAGTGAGATAAGTGAATAAATTAACGTGTACTAATTATAACATATAAATAATATAAGGGTTGAGTATTATGGTAAAACAAACTATGAAAAGTATATGGAAGTATTTCTGTATAGACTCTGGCTTGTAATAAGTGTGTTATACATGTATTAATAAGTTTAGTATAAATAATATAAAGTAATACACTATTAGTGTAGTGACATGAGGTCACATACACGAATGTTAATCTACTTTAATTAAAAATCGGCGAGTTTATTGTTATGATTATTGCAGTTATGTATTAAAATAGTGAATGTGTTTATGGTTCGAATTAGAAGATTTTATATCCACAACTTTCTTATTATTGATAGAAGATTTAATCAATGAACATTTTAGTGATTATAGACAGTAAGATTTCAGTTAGTTAACAAAATTGATTTAGTAAACTTAACCAGAAATCTAGATAAATGTTTTTCAAGAAATCTATATTTTATATTAAAATATTATAATGTTGAAATCTCTCAGACTTAGATAAAACTAATTCCACAAACTTATATGGAATTGATTGAAATTTTCTTTATCTCATAATATCTATAAATTATTTATTAATTGAGAAAAAAGAAATCGAATTAAATAAAATTTTAAACTGAAACATAAATTAATTTTAAATAATTATAAGAATCATATGAATCAGAATATTTATCTCTTTTATAAAATCCATTTTATATTTAAATTGTAAAACAAAATATTCCTAAATTAAAGTTTATTTAATACATTATTTAGAAAACAATTGCAATTAAGCAACTGTAAAAATAGAAGATAAAAGCGAACATATTATAATATATGTTTACTAAAATATAAAATTAATTTACAATAAAAAATTGTATATTAATGATCAATTGTTTTTAATATTTATTATGAATCGCATATAATATTATTTGTAATAATATGATATAAAATTAAATATCACTTTAATACCTGTCTAATAATAACTTTTATAAAATATATTAAAATCTAAAGAATTAATTAAATGAACTAATTTTAATCTAACTTTATCAAAATGTTACTTTTAAAAGATAATATCCATATAGACTATAATAAAAAAATTTTAACTTCATTATTGATTAGATTTTAAAATTGAACATTAAAGTTTTGGACGGAATTCAAACTTGCGATATTTAATAAAAAATTCTTATATTTTGTAGTTTATCTATTTAAGTGAAAACTAATAAACATTCCGAAAAAATATGTTCCAATAATAAATGGTAGTAGTGTTGTATTGAGTTTTATAGTAAATGTAAATGTTGCATGAAGATAAAGTAAAATGCAACTTTAATTAAAAATGTTTGAGAAATCAAAATTAAATATTGAAAGTTAAACAACACTGGCAAATTTTTAATAATTTAACACAAATAATAATTTTTAAAAAAATTAAATATAAAATAAAATTTTTAATTTGTACTATACAGAAAAATATTACTGTTTCTTTTACACATTGTATTTTTATTCAATAATTCTAATAGCAAAAAGTTGTTAGATATTAGACCATTGATTAAAACATTATTTAATTTAGTAAATATTTCGTTTAAAAAATTACATTATTTCCAGTATACAAATTTATTATTTAAAGATTTTTAAAATTTAATAATATAAACTAAATTTCTATAATATAAAACTAAAATAAAATTTAAAAATAAAAGTTTGTAAGTTCTATATCCATTCATGATTATGATATCAATATATGGTACAAATTTTGCAACTGTGTGGGTGTCTATGGCATCATATATCGATAAACATTATAAGACCATTCATTCAATTCGGTTACGAATTTCCTCTTACAAATAGTAGTCATACTACTATTAGACGATAATGAACGATTGTTTTTGTGTGACATTTTGTTTTATGTGAAATTGAACAGTATTTGTGTGAATAAATCTGTTTTAGTGTATGTGAATAACTTTGTCGAGAGCTTGAGTAACTGTAAATTGAATATGTTGTAAATGCTTAAATAAGGATTGTATAATACTCTAAAAAATTTTAACAAAAAAGTTATATATTAAAATATTTTATAGTTTATTTATCCTTTTAAATTTAAAATATTCGATGTTTTAATATATGTTTTCTTTTTATTACTTTAGATATCGAAATTATTGATAATAAAATTAAATAAAGTTATTGTTAATCTAAAGTTAAACTTGAAATAATAAACCAACACTTTCTCTCCTAATGACAACTGAAGGCAATAACCGAATCACAATAACAACGCCGAATCGTGAAAAAGACTACAATCACTATTGGCTCCAACTTACGATTAGGCTTAACCTAATAAAATTGAAGTATGTTTCTATTAATTGAAATATATTAAAAATAATTTATATTTCAATAATAATATTTTTTAAAAAAGGAACACCTGTTTTACGGAATTATTTTACTTTTGAATTTTTTTGAAGATTGTTATCAAAATTTATATTTTAATCATTGCTTCTAGAAACCAAATTTAAGTTAAATTATTTTTATTTTATTAGTATTATAATTTATAAATTATTTTTTTACAGTTTAAAATAAAATTCACTTTTAATTAGTGTTCTGCCGATTGCAATTTAATACATTAATTTTATATTTATTTCTATTTTCAAAATATTTTTTAAACTATTTTGATTTTATTTTTATTTTCAAAACTTTTCATGAACTATTTTATTTCTATTTCGATTTTAAAAATTATTTTTAAACTATTTTATTATTTCAATTTTCAAAAATTTTTACAAACTATTTTATTTTTATTTCGATAAATTAATATAAAAATCTTTAAAACAATCGATTTTTATTTTTAGTTTTATTGAAAATCAAAATAATAATAGATTTGTTTACAGATTTTAAATTGATTAAAGAAATATTTAATTTATTTTATTTCTATTTTTGTTTTCAACAAAATTTTGAAAGTATTTTTTTTTATTTTAAAGAAAATTTTTATTCTGTTTTATTTTTATTTTGTTTTTAATTAATTTTTTCAAACTATTTTATTTCTATTTCGATAAATCGAAATAAAAATCTATTTTTTTATTCTATTTTTATTTTTGTTTCCAAAATCGGCACAACAATAGCAAAATGTCTAAATAATAATAAATTGAGTAATATTGATCAAGAAAAATATTATTCGAGTACAAGTGGCAAATGTATGATAACTATGAGATTAAAGATACGGAAGAAAATTTGATGATTAAGCACTTAAACTTATTATGGTTAATTGGTAGAAGACTTTTGGTAATTACAAATTATCATAAGTGATTCTGTGACTAATTTAAAATTGCGTTTATAGTTTAATTTATAGTCTTGAATTTATAGTTAATTACAAAAGAAATTGAATAATTTTGTTAAACTTTAAATTAAAATTTTCACATATCTCTCAAAATCATCGAATATTTTCGATACTTTTATTTAGATTATAAATTATATTAAATATAAGCTGTAGTTTTTTAATTGATTTAATTTTTTTTGGTTAAATTATAAATTAATTATATTAACATTGTTTTGCTTATCGAAAATAAATCTAAGATTTAAACTAAAATAAATAATAAAATTTGAAATAAACCTATTGTAAAATTATATGAAATAAGATCAATACGGTCAAAATATCTGACTTCGCAGATTAGTTTTTTTTGTTATATTTTGTCACTCGTTCTACTACGTAATAATTTTATATTAATAATCATAAACGGTAGATGCCACTCTTTCGTCATTTTTGATATTCGTCATTTGCGGCATATGCCATTCTATTTCGTTATTTTTGATTATATTAAACATGTCCGGAATATAACACTCTTTTTCATTCAATTTGATTTTAATAGACATTTGCGGCAGATGCCAAATTCGTCAGAATATAATATTTGAATAAAATTGGCAGATGCTATAGAAATCATATATTGCAGATGCTATTTTCAATATTGATATTTATAATATTTTAAGAAATTTTAATAATTATGATTATTGTGATTATTGCCCGGCCCGTGAAATATTGTCTAATTCCCGTTGAGGCCCATTTACAAATTGTAGGGCCCATTTACTTGCCTATTTTACTACTTACCTTTTAAGTTTTTGAATTAAAAATTTTTAAATATAAGCAATTTATAAATTCGCTGAGTTGTCTTAATAAATATTAAACGTTTAAATAAAAATACATTCAATAATAAATTTTTTTATCTGACTGCAAAATTCAGATATATGGATTTGACCCTTTCTGTCCGTGCACTCTATATTAATTAAAGGAAATTTTCTCTATATTTAATAAGGGATTTTACAATTCAAAAAAGACTCCTATCTCCCTTTATTAACATAAAGAACAAAAAAGACTCCTATATTCAAAAAAAAACCCTTTATTAACATAAAGAACAAAAAAGACTCCTACCTTCAAAAAAAACCTTTATTAATATAGAGAAAAAAGACTCCTATCTTTAAAAGTAATTTTCAAAAAGACTCCTATTTTCAAAAAATCATTGTTTAAACGAAAAAAATTCAT
>JAQGAW010004309.1:0-11091 GCA_034698025.1 Phthiracarus crinitus | reverse complement strand
TTTGAATTTGATTCAAATCATCACAATAAGTGATATTACAAACACAAACTGTGCCATTATTTCCATAATCACGAGCAGCACATTCTCGATGTCCATTAACTATATATAGTAATATTAATATAATATTGTAATACTTTATTTGCCAAGGAATTTATCTTTACGTTTTACAGTGAAATTTAAAAACTGATAACTCCCTTAAAAGAATCACATCCACTATGGACACCTTATTTGACCCCAACTATTCGTATTTAATTCATTGATATAGATGTTTATAGGACGGATCTCATCTGAGGACTTTTAAACGGAATCATTAGATTTGTATTTTATTAATTTCTATTTTATTTGACTTTGCAAACACACATTTGGATTTGATTTGTCTGTCTATCACAAAGATTAAAATATTCATAAATTTTATTCTCAAAGAATATTAAAGAATTTACAAGTTTCTCAAAGAATTTTCTGTACATTTTTAATTAAATAAATTAAAATTTTAAGGTCAATTATATTCGACAAATATGAAAGAAAAATAGAAAAAAAAATCCAGAAATTTTTAATTGCACAACTATTTAGCACTAAAACATTACTTGTTAAAATTTTATTAAAAAATATAAAAACTTAAATAATTCATTACTATAACATTAATATTTTAAACTTAATTGGTTAATGTTATAAATTTTGTGATTAAATTAAAATAGAATTAACTTCAAAAACTTACCAAATATATTTTTAAAATATAATAATATAACGTTAATTAATAGCTTGATGTGCAGTTTATCAATTAATTCAAGTATTTTCATTAGAATTACTTGAAGGAAAAATTAAAAGTGAGCAAATAATTTTTCTTATCATTTGGCTTAAACTTATTGTGAAAATTATATTAAATTAATTTATACATGCATTTATAACAAAAGTAAAATACAATTGAAATTAAAATTATTTTAAAAGTATAATCGAGGTGAAAATTGATTAAAAAAATTAAATTTTACAATAACACGATTTATGCAGAATTTATTAAATTATTTATAAAACCAAAAATTAATAAAAATTCAGGTCAATTTACAGAAACAACTATAACAAAAATGTAAATAAAAAGATTTTTGCAATAGTTTGCAATTTCCAATTAGTGATTTTAGTAAAATCATTTTACTCTAAATTAATAGGTTTAAAGTTTGAGTTTAAAAGGAATTTTCCCTTCACTTATTTAATAGATAAATACAACCAAATTCGTAGGAGAAAAAAAGCCCGGACTATTCTTAAACATAAATTTTCAGATAGAAAGTATTAAAACCTTTTGAACATTATGTTTCTAATAAAGTAAAAGATGTCTCTTTAGGGACAAATCAAATTCTGACAATATATTTTAAAAACTTGCAGTGATTAAGCTAAAAATGCATATTCGAGTGATTTAACAAAAAAAATTAAATTACTTGATTTATAAAAGCTGTTTATATGGTATAAGTGACATGAAATTTTATAAAAACAATAGCCATTCGTTCGAACTCTAATTTAGACGTATTAATTTCTATATAGTCAACAATTGATATGCATTATCTAGAATTTATACGATAAAACATGTAGAATGTACCGAAAAATATAATAATTTAATAATAATCCTAGTTTTATCTAAATTAATTTGAGTAAAAATTTTTTTATTATTTTTTACATGTATAATATCAAAGCAAACGTCATTTGATATAATAAAAACAAGTAGACAATTATTATATGATGACACGTGAAGAAAAATTACATCACAATAGAATTTTGTATGACAAGTGTCTGAAGATAACACGCTTATTCTATTCAAGGTTAGTATATTTGTACTAGACTCCAAAACGGGCCCCCGATTTGTCGGGCCCCCGCGGGCCCCCGACGATTTTCTCGGGCCGGGTTGGGCTCGGGCCTAAAACTATAAAATGTCGGGCCGGGCCGGGCTTTTATTTAAATATTTCAAGGGCCGAACCACCCTTTAAATTAAACTTTTTTCGAATAATTTTCCTCTTTTCGTTTATAAAAGAAGTTGATGTTAAGCTAATATATTGTCATTAAAATTACTATGTATATAAAACTTTAAAAGTATAATATTTATTATTTATTTATGAAATCATCTTAAACATAGAGAGTAAAACAATTATAATTCATAGTGCGCCCGTTATGTTTGTCGGGCCGAATCGGGCCGGGCTTTGCGTTTTTTAAAAATAATCGGGCTCGGGTCGGGCCGTGCCTCAACATGTCGGGCCGGTGTCGAGCTCGGGCCTAAAAATTTTTACGATTTGGGAGTCTAATTCGTACTAATTAGACTTGCATGGGTTAAAAGTTGAATGCAAATATTAAATGAATATAAATTTTCATTTTTATATTTAACTAATTTAATTAATTAACGAAAATTCTATGGTTTATTCGAGTTAATTCAGTTTTATTAATTCTGATTTATATAATGACTATAAATATTAATCGCAAATATAAAGATTAGAATGCATTATAGTTTGATATAAGATTTTAAAAATATAACTCAAAAACATATAATTCAAATTAAACATTTTTGTTTAAGTATTTTTCGATTATTTTATAACATATTACAAACAAGTGTCCTTATGTTTAAATTTTCTCAGTACCGAACTGGACTTTGACCCACACGATAAAGTTTTTTGTTGCAATTCGAAAGCAGTGACAAATAAAAAGTGCCAAATTCTCACATTGGGCCTACAATTTACTACATTTGCTTAAAATTTAATATTATCGGTTAAAACATTACCTTTGACTTATCCTTAGAGGTTAATCATTAAAATCTTTATATAAATGTATTTACTTATACCAAACTATCCAATCTAAGAGCTTATATATATATGAGTATTTGTGTAAATTTTTATTAGCTCATGAAAAGTAACATATTTTGGTTTTGATTTAATTAATTTAAATTTAAAAGTATTTTTATATAAAAATATTATAGGTTATGCGTTAGACTTTACTAATATTAAGAATATACCAACAAATACTAATATACATTATTTTGTTTGTTTCTGTTGATTTTAAATAAAACAATTGAACATTTTAATGTTCCTTTTTGTTTTCAATAGACATATTGTTAAAAACTTTAAACAAAAACTTAACTGAGTATACAGAAAAGGTGGCTATTATTCTATAGTTACACAAAATCTGAAGCTCTCTTGGAGGTCAGATCCAGAAAATTTCAATTATTAAAAGAGGGCAAACTCAAGTATTTAAACGAAAATTTTGTCCAAAATTAAGGAAGTCACAAAAATTAATAGGTTTTGATAGACATTTTGTTTATACTTGACCATTAAGTTTTCAATATTTTCAAATATTTTTCTTCTGTAAATTTTCTAAATTTTGAGTGGGTTTAATTATTTAATTTTCTAGAGTGTCAACCCTGGGCTAGAGTCCCCTTGTGGTAAGGTATTATACCATAATTACCAAGAAAGGAATGTTTGCATAGGGTTGACATCCCCCAGAAATTTGAAAAAGTTGACCACCCTCACCTAAAATTGGAAAATTCAAGGACAAAAAATTTTAAATTTTGAAAAATTTATAGTCAAACGTAAAAAATTGTCCTTTCAACCACATGAGTTTTTGTTACCTTCATTTTTGACAAAACATCAAAAAATTATCGATTAAATTCGTTGAGTATTTCGAGGGGCCTGGTTTAGGCTTTATTATTGAATTTTTTTTTACTTTTTTGCTCCGAAAAATTGTTGTTTAAATTCGATGAGTTTTTACTCCCCCTCTAAAAATTGAGATTTCCATGATCTAAACCCACTCTAGAACTTCGGAGTATGAGCTACTTTGAAATTATACAAAATTGGTACGTTATTTCAATTTTACATGCATTAAAACCTAATTTACGTCACAAACAAATTATTTTTTTTGTTATGGAAGCTAATAATAAACTAATTTAAACTCTAATTCTTATTAACAATTCTTTTAAACTTTTCAAGTTTTAAACACTAAAATTAAATGAATTTAAAAACTTACCAAATGTTATGAACCAATGGAATAATATTAAACTTAATACAAGCTCAATATTCATTATAAACATTGTATCATAAAGTCTATAATCTAAGTTAAAGTAATTTTGCACTGACAATAATTCTTAAAGTAAGCCCTATTTATGCTATTTTTTCATCCGAAATATAGTTCCAGTAAATTTGCCATAAAAATTATTCAACAAATTATTTTCAAAGTATAATAATTTCGCAATAATACAAATTGATATATTGATTAGATTATTTTTTGCAGTGAAATCTCTTCAAATTAATGTGTGCCATAATTGCTTAAAGATAAGACTGGTAGATGTTTAATGCTATATAATCTCTAGTTTTATGCATGATACAAATGTAGGGGACAAGTCCCGAATACAGGGAACTCTGAATACTGAAACGACTTAAATTTGCTTACTTTGCAAGTTTTATTACTTTTCACTAATGGCGCACCAAAATAAATTTTGAAGTGATGAGAGAATATATTGAATTAAATATTAGATTAATCAAAATATCTCAAAAAAATTTAAGTGTATAATAAAAAATTTTCTAAAGAATATTTTATTAATTAAAAAGCAAAAATCTTTTTTAATTTCCAATTAAGCGCTTGAGTTTTTAGAGTATTTACTCTAACTTTTCAAATATGATTACTTTAAGTCAATTAAGCGAATAAGTTCCGTACCCCTCACTAAAGTTTTGAAAGTTCATGGATTCAAAAATATAAAATTTTAAAAAGTATTTAAAATTAAATATTTGACGTTTAAAACAGTAGAACTTTGTAAAAATTCCGAACTGTGACCCCCTCTAGACATTTCGACCATAGAACACCTAGGTTTATATATTGAGCGTTGAAGGTTTCGAGTTGTTTAAATGTTCTCTTATAGTCTATGAAATGATGTCATTCTAATTAAAATAAGTATATAAGATAAGAAATGTGGTACTAATATGCCGATAGAATAAGATAAAATTATTCGGAATAAGAAATCTTCAAATTATTCGGTAAGATATCGAAACACGATGTAATTGCATAAAGAATGGGCAAATGAAGTCAGATTAACAATTGCTTTATACCGTACGTATTTTAGATACTTATACTTGAATTTTTAACCATATATTCATGATAAAATTTTAACTTTTATATTATTAGAAAATCTTTTTAAAACAGAGTTATTATTTTTATCGCCTTCATATTTAAATATAAGAGTTAAGCTGAAAAGTTTAATAATTTTCTATGTATATAAAACTAGTGTTGTATAATTTTCATATTTTAATTTTACTTTTCTTCAAGTAAAAGAAAAAGTAAAAAAATTCATAACTTTTACTTTCACTTTCAAAAGTAAATACAACATATATAAAACTTATCTATAAATTTGTTTTGTACGTATTAAGTAACGTGTGTCCAAAATAGACTTTTCCACTACTTTTATGAAACAGTGGTCGATCTTGTTGTCAGAAATTAAGGGGGAAAATAATGAACACTGTTCTGACCTATTTATTTATTAGAGGCTTATTGAAAATTGTTAATCCTGCATACTTGTTAGTGGTTTGAGAATAAAAGTAGTCTATAGAAAAATATGGTTTATACCCGATTCGCCGCTTTTCATTTCGCCGTTTCCCATTTCGCCGCGACTCACTTCGCCGTCTCCCGTCTCCCAGTTCGTCGCCTCATAAATTCAAAATATTAAATAATTTATGTTAGACCCTTTATGATTTGTAAATAAATTTTAAACAAATATCTGATAAATATATTAAAAACTTTAAATAATAGTAAATCAGTGTCGTTTTTCATCGTTTTGACTCCATGATGCCTAAACCCCCAAAAAGAAACGGTAAAAAACACTGTTATAGAAATTGACCTTAAAATCAAATTATTTTGTTCATAAATTACGAAAAATATTAAGGCGGCGAAATGGCACGCGGCGAAATGCAACCAATTTTGGCGGCGAATTGGGAAGCGGCGAAATGGGAAGTCACAGGAAAAATATACAATATAATAATTGTTTAACATGCTTTAAATATGTTAATAATAAAAATAATGAGCAATTGGTCATTGCTTCTCCTCCTTAATTTCTTACAACAAGATCGACCACTGTTTCATAAAAGTAGTGGGAAAGTCTATTTTGGACACACTGTATGTAAATGCCAATGTATATGATATCAGTTTCTTAATTGTTGATGATGTTGGTTGTGATCATAAAGCTTTAAATAATAAAATAAATACTGCCGCAAAAAGTTATTAAAATACTAAGTGCCTGAAGTTTATCAGAACTCCTTAATACTAATAACAGTGTTCAACAAATAGTAATAAAAAGGAGTAAAATTTCATTTGAGAAAAAGGGATTAAATTCTTTGATTTTTCTTTTAAAAAATTATAATTTACTCTACTGTATAATTTTACATTTTTTAATTATAAATTAATAGAATACTTGCATAAAAGTTTTATAAAATAACTAAAATTTTAAATACGGTTATTTGTAAAAAACTAATTACCAAAATATGAATATATTTCTAAAACAAGAAAGAGAATGAACATTCATAATTAGCTCACTTTGTATTATAATTAGAGTTAATTCAATAATATAGTCAAATTTTTAGTGTATTGAATAATTTTTGGCATTTTTATAATTTATATTCTATTTTGTTTCTTAATAAATTAGTACTTTTACTGAATATTGTTTAGTTGAAAAAAAATATAGCTTATTTTGTTTTAAATAGTACTTCAGTAAGTTTATACAGAATTTTGATTCAGTTGTGTGTTAGCTTTCGTCGAGTCAACATCAAAATTTGTAGTTAGTATGCACTCAATGAAACAAAAAAATGCATGTCATTTGTTTAAATGTTATTTTCCCCTTAAATTTTTATTTTAAAGCAAATTTTAATTTATTTTTTATCAATGATTTGCCATTTTAAAATAATTTCGAGCCTATGTTTAAAACATTTTTCATTTAAAAATGTGTTCATTTTAATTACAGTTATGAAAGCATTTTCATAGCATTTATTCAGTTCATACTTTTCTATGTTAAGTGATTACTATCCTTAACATAGTGTTCATTTCGTGAAGCGTGGCATCTTATGGTTCATTTTGAGGTAAATAATCAGCGAAACTCTTAGGTTGTCGTGTTCATCCTTTGCATTCCTACAAATACTAACGCGGACACACTACAATAACTTATAAAAATCATATAAAATGTTTAATAATTGAAAACCATAATAGCTGTAAGAAAATTTGATGATATCTATGAGTTTTCTATTCATATTTATAACACTACTAATACATTAATAATTAATAGAGCCTCAAAAGCATTTGCAATTTTTTTATTTCATAAGCTATAACTCTGTATGTTTGTATGCACATGAATCACATAAAATTAAGTCGTTTAAACTCTATTTATTATTGCTATTTTTGCTATTTTCAATGATTAATAGAAAAATTGTCTTATAGATCTGATGATTTTTGCGAACCCCATAAAAATTATTTAAAAATTATCTAGGATATTTCAAAAACAAAAATTTATTTTATAAAATTTTCAAATTTCTTTTATAAATAATAGTTATTCATTGATTTATTGGAAATTCGTATTTAAAATAAATGCTATTTTTAATGCTATTTTGGTAAATTTTTAGAGCTATTTATAGCGCTAATTTGATGTGTAATAAATGCTATTATTTTGAGGCTCTAATAATTAATATTTTGAGTATTTAAGACGAGATATTTCTGATTTAATTGTAATAAAATCCAAACTTTTATTGATTATTTTAAATTTCAAACAAAAAAATTGATTATCGGATTTTGTTTCATTGGGGTAAGGATGCCTAAATTACGTCAAATCTTTTAATGTCCGTAAATTGACGTAATTTTACGTAAATTGACGTAAATATCTGTAATAATCTGTAAACAAAAAATTTAATAAAATCCTCGGTGTAAACCGCAAAAAAAAATTTTATAAAGTTTTCTGAATCCATCTTTTATTAAGAAACTTAAACATTTTTTAAAATGCTTTTGTTAAAACATTTCGATGTTATTAAAAAATTGTAGAGGATAATAACCTAAACCCTTCCGATGATATATGCAATTTAATTGCTTTTAGTTAGAGTTTCTTTACTTTTAAAAATTTCAATAATTATTTAGATTAAACTTATGATAAAACTTTGTTGTTAAACTTTTTTAGCCAAGAAAATCATTCTAAAATGAAAAGATTTTGACGCTAAAAAAGATTTTGACGCACAACAAGTGTAAAAATGTGTAAAATTACGTGACGTAAATTTACGTCATTACACTCTTGGCATCCTTACATTGGGGTTAACCGATACGAAGTTTATTCTACCCAAACCGAACCGAACATATAAGATAAACGACACAACACCATCTTTGGGTAAAAAGTGCCAGATTTAAAATATTTGAAAGAATATAAAAAATTGTTCATCAAAACCAATGAGTTTTAGAGGCCATAAATTTTGGCCAAAGTTTAAAAAAATATTTTAAATTTCTTTAAAATTTTCTAATTTTATAAGTGAAATTAAAATGAATTTAAAAATATACCAAAATTTATGAACCAATGGATTAATTTTAAACTTAATAATCATTATTTACATTATATCATAAAAATTTTTTAAACTAAAATAACCAAAATTATATCTATTTATATTAATTTTGCATCTGAAATATTGTTCCAATATATTTATCCTCCAAGTTATGCGACAAATAATTTTAAAAATATAATAATTTCGCAACAATACAAATACAATTATAGATTAGATAATTTTTGTGCAGTGAAATCTCTTCAAATTAAATTGGGTGCCATAATTGATAATAAAAAAATAGGTAAATGTTTATTGCTAAACATTCCATATTTTAAGAGTGTCCTATCATCTATACCAAGGTGTCCCAGAGGGGGTGTCTGGGAAGGGTATACCCCCCACCATGAAAATCCTAAAAATTGGACAACCCCACCACCAAAAATTTTTTTTGAAAATTCAAGGACGAAAAAAATTTAAAATTTTGAAAAGTTTATTCACTAAGTGTAAAAATAGTCAATCAAAACCTATGAATTTTTGTGACACCTCAAAATTTTGACCAACATTTCAAAAAATTATCGTTTAAATTCGTTTAGTTTTTCGAGGATTTAGGCTTTCATCAGGAAAAAATTTTAGTTTAAAAATTTTTGAAAAAAGATTTTGGTCCAACGGCAAAAATATTGTCCGCTAAATCCGGTGAGTTTTAAACCCCCCCTTGAATTTTGAAAAATGTCGAAATGAGACATCCTCCAGACCATCAGACTGTGGGAAACCCTGATCTATACGTAGTTATGTGTGTTGAGTGTTGAAGCTCGAGTCGTTTAACTGTTAGATTAACATAATAAACTACTCTTATTAGTGATGTCGTTCTAGTTCTATAATTAAAATATTGAAAACAGTTTAAAATAAAACATAAAAAATGCATTCGTTAATTTATTAAAATTCTTTGTAATCTGATTATATTTAATTATTTTAACAATAATAATAATCAATTCCACCAAATATATGATTGAATAGAGTGTGGCTGTACTTCTTTCACAACACTTCTATTATTAGTGTTTTCTATCGTTAATAATACTGATTCATCGTTACTGTTAACAACTATAACCACAATACCATTATCTGGTCTTAAAAATGCTGTTGTTTTGAAGTTTTTAATTTCTATATTTTTTGTTAATTGAATTCTAATAGAATCTGGTGTTAGAAATTTACTAAAATGTGCCAAAGAGTAAAACATGGGTTGTTTGTAATACTCTTGTGCCGAAGCGTTCACTATAACTGGTGCGTCAACAAAGTTATTAACCCAATTCGGTCCTCCAATCAAATCCAAAGCCATATTCCAATCAACCCAACCAGAAGTATAATGGTTTAAATCCTGTAATCAAAAAATTTTAAAAACTTTAAGAGAAATAATTCAATCAACAAAACCTCAATGATGTCATTTGAATAATTCTCAGCTCTCTTCCAATTGCCTAATAATACTTTGTTATCGAACGCACCATTGCATGCTTCAGTCGATAAAATATAATAATTTGGATATTTTTTGAATGTTTCATCCAAAACATTTGTATTATTTGGTAAATTGAAATACCAATGAAACCCAATACCGGCAACATATCTATTAACAGTATTATTACCAAATATAGTTTCCGCCCAATCATATACTGATGGATTATTCACAACACCATATGTAAAATTAGCTCTTTGATCCTCTCCTACCATCAAATTCAATGCGTTACGACCATAACCGTACTCTTGTAAAGTCGGTCCCAAATTTAATTTAATAAAATCTCTTTCTATTTGTGGTGTCATTCCCATACTATTAAACGGATGGTTTGGTAAATATCCGAATGCCGGTTCGTTCTGTACAGATAATCCCCAAAACTTAACGCCTTCGTGTTTGTATGCATTTAAAAATCTAAAAAACAATTATTATTTCATAAAAATAAAACTTTATATGTTTAGATAAAGTATCAAGTTTTTTCAGGATTATTTAATTCTTGTTGATGATCAACACATTTTAATACTTAATTAATAGTTAGTATTTAATTAACAATTATAAAATTCATATATGCTCTCTTCTTACTCGCTAATACTAAAAAATATTGCTCACTTATCGCTAACATTTAATTTCAAGTTTTACATAAGAGCGTTGAAGTTTTATTTAATATATTAGTTTTCGAATTTTTGAGTTAAATATTTTAAGATTCATTAAAGGTTTAGAAGTTCGGTTAGGGTTATAAGTGCATAATTAATTAAAATCTCATTTCGAAGTACCTCTTGTATGCACTCCTTCTTTACTTACTTAACAAAATAATTTGCCCAAATTTTATAATATATATCTCCCGGTGAACCGATTATAGTTCCGCCGCCATTTATAGTACCAGTTGTCTTAAGCCAAGCCGGAGCACTCCATGGACATGCGAACAGTTTTAGTTTATTTGAACTCAAATCATTAGCGAGTTTTATATATGGAATCTAAGAATAAAAGTTGCAAAATTGATAGTAAGTTACTAAACAATAATTTATATAACCTTGTAATTGTAGTCTTCTGGTTGTAAACTAAACTGTGATAAATTAG
>JAQGAW010004308.1:0-11094 GCA_034698025.1 Phthiracarus crinitus | reverse complement strand
AGAGAGCGCATTGAATGGTTGCCTAATATAGACGAAGATGGAGAGACAATATGCTTACGAAAATATTTTTTCCATAATACTCCCCATGATAATTATAATATCATATTTATCGCTAACATCTCTAATTTATCAAACAATATGATTGCACTAAAATTTAGTAATTTCTCATCGGTAAACGATGATACTAAGAGTTACGTGGGTTTCATTAATAGACCATTGATTCCTATGAATGAATTGCCTTATTTGATACACTGGAGCAAAATATACGGTAATACACATCAGGACAACGATTCAGTTGTGAATAGCAATAATTTTACTCATATTAATCAATGGCCGCTTAGTTTTCCATCAAAGAGCTGGACATTTAATAATTTTACCGATACCGTTACATTTAAGGGTTCATTAACATCAGTTATGAACGTCGCGTATTTGATGAGCAATTGGCTCCAGAAAGATATTGAAGGCTATAAATTGCGATTTAAAATTAAAAGCGCATCCAATTTTTTCCGATATGCAATTCAAACGCGTGTATACGATAGCGCGATGAATGTTAGGTTCAGTTTCGATAACCAGAGAATTGGAGATAGCTTTGCATTAACTAATGTAATAAAAATACAATCAAATATTTGCATTATTTAGATAAAAATTTTCTCATATTCAGGCCAATCTTGTGAATCAATCTATGGCTCAGATATACCATATCCCTAAAGTGAACACTTCTTTTAGAGTCGGATTTACGGTTTACTATCAGCTCAGACAAAATGATCGCCACTCGGATATCGAGTTCACACTTGAATCGATTGATTTAGGAGATCCGTGTGTGAACGACGACACGACATTCCAAGGCTGTTCAGATCACGGACACTGCACAAGACATGGACCGGTGGATCAATACAGCTGTAACTGCGCTGCCGGTCATGACGCCAATCCACTTAATTGCAACACTACTGATTGGTGTAACTATAATCATAATGTAAAAAATGATCAGTTTTTAACTTTAAATGTCATATTTTAACCATTCCATCCATTTTATTGTTAAGGTGGATGGGTTTGGACCGACCACTGGAACCGATTTTTGCACGCAATACAATGCTGGAGTTTGCGTTAATTTAATTCAACCAATTTCTGGCTTAAATTTCAAATGTAACTGTTCGGCTACAACACAATGGGACGCACCGAATAAAAGGTAAAATCGACTTAAATTCAAAAAATAACAATTTTCAGCCAAAATAGCGAAATAATTTATTCCCTGTAAATCAGATGCGAGAAAATACCGCGATGTCCGCTATCAAACAATTGTAACTTACATACGGAAGAATGTAAGGAACCAGTAGGCGAAGATCAAGAACCAACTTGTGATTGTATAAACGGTTATAGAAAGGATAATCAAACGAGTTCTTGCGAACCGTACGACCCGTGCAATACTCGCCATAACCCGGAACCGTGCGGTAAATCGAAAGCTCAATGCTTCCGCACGGGACTCAATGCTTCGGATACCGGATACGTGTGTTGGTGTCCGAGAGGTTACCGGACAGATAACGGTATGTTTTAATAATAATTGAATATTGTAACACATATTTCTATTTATAAATTATTTATTTCAAACCGTATAAATAGTTCACGAGAATACGCGCTGCGTATCAGTAATGTGTGACTTTCACGGATTGAATAACTGTCAGCAAAAGTGCACGAATAACGACACGGTTGGGTTTACGTGCGGATGTTTTGAGGACACATACGTCGTGAGCGGCGCAGCGCTTAATGAATGCACGAGGAAAGAGGATAAGCAATGCAATTGCCAGCAAAACGGTTATTATTGCGATACGAGTGACCCAAACAAGTGCGTGTGTCAACCAGGATATGCCTTTAATTCCACTGCGAATACGTGCGAACTAATTAGTTAGTATCGGTTATACATAAAAAAATTGTATATTAAATTTGATTAATATATTTGTAGATACCGGTACCGTCGATAAATTCATTTGTCCGGACGGTAAAGTGATCACCGAAAACGGTGTGCTTAAGTGCGAGTGCAAAGAAGGCATTTACGACCGAAACGATGTCGACCATCACTGCGACTTAAAACCGATATGCGGTGCGGGCTCTCCAGGCAGAGCTAACTGCGAATCGAAGAACGCTAAATGTGTTAGCGATGACACCGCTATCGGTAATTACTACTGCGAATGTCCTGCAGGAAAAGTATTTGAAAATGGTTTATCAACCAAACACGAGAAACACGACCCGTTTAAGTGCATTGACTATTGCGCGGTAAACAAACGCGAAGAGATTTGCGAGATTATAAACGCCAGATGTGTGGCGACTAAAGTGTATAACCAATCGGCGGAACAATTACTCGAATTTCACGATTTATACCATTTTTGCGAATGCAAACCGGGTTTTGTTAGAGTGAACAGTAGTGGCGGGTTTGACTGCATTCTCGCACAGTTTACATATGAGCTAAAACTATCTATTAAAGACACTTTTAGATACAACAATGTTAGCATAGCTAACGAAAGGTTAGTGCTTATCATTCGCGAAGCATCGCTGAGAAGGAAGAGGCAAACAACTGTTGCGTTCGACAGTTTAAATGACGCCAATAGACACGCTTATTATAGCGATCGTAACAGCTCTTATCACCTCAACACTCAATTGGATTCAGAATCGATGCTGAATCTAAATAAAGCTGATTTCGCTAACCTTCTCAGTACGCGATTGTTGGGTATTCTTAATGACGCAAATTTGGGCCATAAAATAAATTCCGTAACAGTGGAAAGTTGTAAGCTTAGCGATGAAAAGTATTATGATTGCGTTTTTTCTGTAACACTTGACGGTGCGTTGGATAATAAAGACGATATAAAGACTCATTTGACTGATGTTTGTGTTAAACAAGCGGACAGTACTGACTGTTACATTAGACACGTGACGAACTCAGATTCATTGGTATTTAAATCCACGTCGTTTAATGTCGCTATATATGACGTAAGCGTAAAACAATTAACGTTTTCTAAACGATAAAATGATTAATTAATTTTGTTAATTATAAAGCCATGCGATGCGAGCAGAAGCGCAGTGAACTGTCGAGACTATACGGAATGCAAACGCGTTAACTTTCCGAATACCAGTTATTACTCGTGCGCTTGCGATCCGGAATACTTCGATGTGAAATCTTACCGAACCATAATCAATAAAGACAACACAATCGACACATTCATCGACAGCTGTAAACGTATGTCTATATAGTAATAAAGAAATTCGATTGATTTTATTAATATTCAAATACAATTATAATTATTTAGCTAAAGATCTGTGTGCCGTACACTGTAAAGCGGTTATGACTGATGGAGGACGATGTGAGCAAGAAATGCCGAAATTCGCTAATAATAAGTGGACTATAGCTCATCCAAGGTGTATATGTGGCAGCAATACTAAAGTGCTATCGGCTGACGGAATGAACTGTTTGGGTAATCTTCATAAATAACTGTTTGCTTATAGCCTACAAATGTGTATTACTCTGGTGTAGAGCCATGTTCATCGAGCCTATGCATGAATCACGGAATGTGTCAGCTGTCCAATCAGAGTCCATATTACGTGTGCTCGTGTAGGGATGGCTGGTCTGGAGACCACTGCGATCACGAGCCCGAATCGAAGAGTAATTCCGGTTGGATTGCAGCGGTTTCGGTATTGGCTGTTCTACTCTTACTTGCGGTTGGTTTGGCGCTCGGATTCGCTTACAAGTCAGTATATTTTCAATGTTTATTTTTGATTTTCTTGTCTGATAAATGTTTTATTTCCCAAACAAATGTTGGATAATAACGCTTCAATTTATTACAATTATTAGAATTTAATTTTATATTTTCGTATTTCCATTAAAAAATTTTGAATGTAGTTTTTCCGTAAAAAATTTCGATTGCGTTCTCCCATTATGTTTAGAGGTTCAAACCGAACGAATTGGGGAATTAAAAAAGGATTTAAAAGAGGACAGTATAATGTGTCGGAACGGGAATAACTTTTAGTCACTTCTTATCTAAATTTATGGTAAGACTTATCTGATATATACGTTTCGTTACGTTTAAATTAATTTAACTGTAGTGTGTGAATGGTTTTGGGAAATAAATCATTTAAATAATAGTAGAAATAAGAAAAATATTTATATGTTAATTAAAAAATTAATGAATTGAATTGCATTCAGATTCAAGCAGTCATCGAATCGTACAAAACACAGCAGCGGTTTCATGAATAAACGATTATCATTAGAAGACTTGCAATCATCGCAAACAGCTGGTCATCAACAGTCAACTATGTATAGTCAACAGCAGTCATATCATTAGATTTTATATTAAGACATATATGTGTTGTGAACTTAATCTTTTAATAGCAAATAATTATTATGTTAAACCATTACCAAAATAATAATTAAAAATATTAATATTTTAAAAACATTTTGTCAAGTAATTAATTTAGACGTTTAATTAAAATTATTATGAAAGTTATTATATTGTGAATCATAATTAATTTACAAAAATTGATTTAGAATTTTATAGAATAATGGCTAAATCACACATAAAAACGCTATGTTATAATTTTTTAAATTTAAAAACATCATGAAATTAAATTTTATTAAAATCATTTAAAACTAGTTTTAGCTACAGTGCAATGTAATTCGTAAAATTTATTGCTTTGACGTATCGAATAACAACGCGATCGATACGAATGAAAACGTTTACTAAAAAAGTTTTCAATGCCGATCGTGTGATAACAAGGGGTGTATTAAATATGATAATAGTACTGTTAAAGAGAACAATGACTGAATCGTGTGATTACTAGTAGATTATTAATTGCAATCGAAATGTGTATAATCTAATTATATCACAGACTAATTAATTAAATTTTAAAAATTTTTAAACTTTTATTTTTCATTATTAATTAAATTATTATCATTTTATCAGTGATTAAATAAATGACACGTATTTCTTGTTTTAAAATTTTTAATATAAAAATAGAATTGAAATAAAAACAAGACTGGAACAGTAAAAATATCGGACTTGACTAGTGCTTATGAGGCTCAGGTTCCAGAGGCTCCGGCTGGAACCTGAGCTTGAGCTTCTATTTGAAAACCTGAACCTGAAGCCTAAATTAAAGTAAGAGCCTGAGCCTGGACCCGAGTCTTCATCCTTGATCTTGAGCCTGAGCCTAGAGCCTCTGTGAATTTTTTTAGATGAAAAAATGTTCTATTTAATATCAAATAACACAATAGTACTTTTGTAATGAACAATACATTGTTTTGGCTACATTTGTAATAATAAATATAATAAATAACAAAGAAATAATATTTAAAGTTAAAATTTTTCTTGAATTTACATTCTATACAATATTTTAATATATTAAATTGCACATAAAGAGGCTCTAAGGATCTCTTAAGCGGAACCAGAGTCTCGAACCTCAGGTTCAGGTTCAAAAGTATGAAAACTTCAAGCCTGAGCCTCTAACAAAAATCCAAACACGAGCCTGAGTCCGAGACTGAGGCTCAGGTTCAGGCTCCAGGGGCTCGGAGGCTCTAAACCATCATCACTAGACTTGACTGATAAAAACTTTTATTTTATTTTGAAAATATCATTTCATTTATAGTTAATATACATCCATAAAGTGGCATAGCCGTTGAAATCTTATTTCTTATCTATTACTTTGTGTCATAACCACTCGATTCATATTATAAATATATAGACGGGCTTAAAATTAATTAAAATCCAAGAAGTGGAATACCAACTCTATTCATATTATAAATAAAAAGACGTATTTCATATTAATTTACGTGTTTCAAATTGTTCCCATAAGTAGTGGCATAGCCATAGATAGTGGCATAGCCGTTGATGTTTACCCCCGAAGCCTGTTTTTTTTTTGCACATTTAAGTGCGATTACAAACTTCAGTTTCGAGTGCGTACTAGAGACAGACTCAGATTGTTCCGAGCCAGGGGAAGGTGCTATCCATTGGCTTCTCAATGAGAAGGGGTTTTTGACCAATTTCGGCTGTTAGCTTTAGAAGAGCTGCTGTCACAGATTAACGTGGACACCACCGAATCTACAACCGCGTCTGTCCTCTAAAGTGTGAGGTAAATTTGAAGGTGTAGTAGCAATCAGTAGTGGCATGGCCATAGTTAGTGGCATAGCCTTCAGTTGTTGCATTTTTTGAGTATAAGAGTCTTTTTTCTAAAAAGTACATATACGGACAAAAGCATTTATTCTTTATATTAATAAAAGAATTTTTTACAGATAGGAGTCTTTTATAGGATATGAGTCTTTTTTCTAGGGTGTTTACGAACGGAGAATTCCAAATCCATAGATCTGTGAAGTCAGATAAATAATTAAATTTTATTTTGCGACTTATCAGTCAAGCGTGTAATTCACGACTAACTATTCAATACAATAGTAATTGTGAAACAGTAATTAAGAATTTAATCTAAAATAGGTAACATCTAAAAAATAGTAATGAGCAACACTAACATGGAAAGCAAATGAATTTAGGGAATAACATAATTACTAACTAGAGCTTTAGCATCATAGTTAGTTTAGCTTTTATATATTGCATAATTGCATTCACAGTATATTGTAATATACATATATGTCATTTTGTCGATATCATTACAAACGTATAAATATAGATACTGAGTATGATAAAAATGTTGAAATAAATCAAAATGCACTTTATATCTTAAAGGATTGGCGCTATAACAGCGCTGCAAAGATGTATAAACTATTCTATCTCAAAAATATCTTTTTAATTACATTTTAAACTATTTTTTGTTGTTTTTTAAAAAAATGTCTATTGTAATAATTAGGAATATTTAATCAAATATTTTATTTTGTTGTGTTTTTAAAAGTATTATATATAAATTTTTATTCATAGACCTTATAAGCTTGTATACCTTAAATTTTTTTTAGATTATTTGTGATAATTAAAGTATTTTATTAAATATAAATAATTTGAAAAGATAGATAGTAAGTTTAAAGATAAAACGCCTAATTATTAATAAAAGTTATACTTAATGAAACACTATCTGAAATTCTTATATATGATTCAACATTAAGTGAGAAATTAGTGTTATTAATATGAATCTAACTATTAGACATACAATATTCTATTATTTTTCGAAAAATTAAACAAATTTTTATTAATAATAAATATTGAAAAAAATGAATAGATTGTTTTATTCTCAATAATTTTTATTAAACAGTGGTTATTATATTATATAAAAGTTAATAGATTGCAATAAAAGTTAATTATTAAGAGAAACTATCCTGAGTATACATATTTTATTATAATTATGAAGTTGTATTTCAAAATATTATCAAACACACATGTGATAAACAATGTTATCTAAAAGATTACGCACTGAACTGTCTTTGTTATAATTTTTGCTTAAATTATTTTTTCTTTTTTACGAACTAGTATCGGAACCACGCAATATCTATTACTCCTCTCAATATGCCTTTTTTAAGTAAATTAGATGTTTTTAAAGAAATAGACCAACAATTGGTTAATAAAATTAAATTGTTTAAATTGTGTAAACGTCAAATGTTATTTGTGACGAACAATGAATCAGTATTTCATTATAATTTAAAAACTAAACGACTAAATAAATTCGAATCTTTTAATGAAAGTAAGATAATTAAGTTTGACAGCAGCGATGCAATGTTTGAACATTACATGGCCCTAACAGAAAATGGATGCGTTTATTGTTGGGGTGATAATGATTATGGACAGTTGGGTGACGGAACTAAAGAAAGTAGTGACAAACCAAAATTAATTGAAAGTTTGAGCGAAGAGTTAATTAGTGACATTTGTTGTGGTACTAATTTTTCTCTTGTATTATCGCTTTTCGGTAATGTTTATGCATTTGTTAATAACAATTTTGGTCAATGCGGCAATGGATCGAGAGATCAGATTTTATTACCTCTTAAAATACATTTGAATCCAGTAGTTATTTCTATATCATGTGGTCATTATCATTCATTAGCACTCACGTTAGATGGAGACCTTTTTTGTTGGGGATTAGAACCATGTTTACAGTTAGACAAAAATTTCGATTATAATTACAGATTGTTTAGGCGAACATATCATCCAATCCTAATGTGTGATTTTAAAATTAAACAAGTAATATGTGGCTCTCATTGTTCGATAATGTTAACATATGATGGAGATATTTATTTTTGTGGATTTATTACTGGATATATAGAAAAGAAAAATGAATTTAAACTAAATAAATCAAACAAATTTAGTAAAATATGTGCTGCAAAAAATTGTGATATAATTGTTGCTCAATCCACTAATAATAAATGCTATATATTTGGTAATTATTTCGATTCAAATAGAAGAGTTTTTGTAAATAATTTTCAAACCGATTTTACATCAATTGATGAAACTCTAGCATTTTATTATCAAATAACTTATAAAACCATTTCATTGATAAAATCAATTAAATACGAAAATTGTTTTAAAGAAATAGAATTGTTAGGCAGTGGTGGATATTCATTTGTGTTTAAAGCTAAACATATTTTTTTAAATGCTTGTTATGCTATTAAAAAAATTTGCTATTGCCCAGAAAAAACAAAATCTTTAAAGAAATTGATGAATGAGATCAAAATTTTATCACAACTAGATAGTAAATATGTGGTCAAATATTATGATTCGTGGGATGAGACAAACTATTATAATTTTGCTAAAAATAATGGAAACAAGTCAATTATAAACTTTTTAAATGATCCGCTCAAACCACAATTATTACACATTCAAATTGAATTGTGTTCAATGACATTGAGAGATGCTATTAACATAATCAAGAAAGAGGGTATAAGACAAAACAAAACATTATCTTTAGTTGGTTATTATATTTCAAGTGAATTATTGTATGAGATATTAGAATGCCTTCATTACTTACATTCACAAATTCCAGTTATAATTCATCGAGACTTAAAACCAGAAAACATATTATTAACTAATTTTGTTAATGGTAGATGTGTTAAACTATCAGATTTTGTCATATCAACATTTCATGAATTTGCAGATCAGTCTCACACCAAATACATAGGGACTAAGAACTATAGGGCTTTCGAATTAAATATTAGTAAAAAATATACATCTAAAGCTGATATATATAGTTTAGGAATAATTTTGCAAGAGTTATTTCTAATCGATATAATGTAAGTTAAAAATTATATATATTAATAATAAAAAAAATTAATCGTTTGTTTTCAAAAAAATATTACAGACAAACTTCTCTATAGTGAACCTTTATATAGTCAAAAAAGTCGTTATAGTGAACATGTTTACAATTCCAGACTCTTAATTTTCTTTATATGAATATTATGAAATATAGTAAAAGTGATCAATAATTAAGATAAAAATAATTTTATTTTAAGATCTAAATTTTTAGCATTTCTTCTGATAATTTTCAAATAATTTTTTCGAAAAATTTAGTGGAATTTGAATAAAGCACTGTTAGTGGAAATTTATTTGTGTGAAAAATATAGTATTTACTTTTATTGGAGCGTTAGTTAAATTTAAGTTTTCGTTTGTTTAGCGTTAGACAAATTTTTTAAACATTAAAATATTAAATAAAATTTAGAAATAATCAAAATTATAAAAATATATATATATATTAAAATTAATCAATATTTAAAGTGTTAATCATTATCTTATTAATTATAGAGTGATGATTTTAATATAAAAATTCCATTTATTTAATTAGATAAAAATACATTTAAATTCTATATTTAGATAATATTTGAGTTAAACGTTAATGGAATTACAAAAATGTAAATGAAAATAATTTTATTTGAACAAAATATAAAGTCAAAAATAAATTAGAATTAACAAATGGTAAAGAGAGCTTAATTATTTAGATAATTATTATTATAATTTAAATTTATTATCTGTTAAATTAATATAAAATGCTTTAAATATTTTTTAGGGATTTATATATTAAAAATTTGGTGGAATTAGACACAAAATTCAATTATTTGGTAAATTTAATCAAAAGACAGTTATCTTACTTTCCCAATGATCGACCAAATTGTGATCAGGTTTTATCGGAATCTCATTTGTGGCTTTTAAATGATAATCAGTTAAAAAATGATCAAGAGTATATTAATATATTAAATAAATCTTCAAAACTAGATAGGATTGAAATTGATTTTGTTAAATATTTCATCCAAAACAAAAACTATTTAAAGGCACGTTATTCGCATGATACCTTTCAAGCAGGGACATCTTTTCAGTCATTGTCATCTGAATCCAAAATAATGACTTTTAAAGAACAACTTAAACGTTCAGAAGACATAGAAGATGTTTTTATCTACAATAATGTATCATTAAAAAGAATAAACTCAGAATTTGGTCTAAAAATTGTTGGAGGCTCTGAAGAAGGACGTCCATTCACGATAGGTTCTCTAATTAAAGATGGAGCTGCATACCGTAATGGAGTGCTCTGTGTTGGAGATGAAATAATCTCAATAAACAATATCAATGTAACGGCTATTAGACATCACGAGGTTGTACAGATTATTTATCAGTCTGGTAATGATGTGAATATATTCGTTCGACGTAAAAGATTATCCACTATTGTTTGAATTTAATAACTTTTTTAAATCTAAAAATATTTAACATTGCAATTAAGGCTACATTTATTTTCACTAAGCATTAGACTGACCCCTAACTTTAATAAGAGTTTGCTTTTTTTAATTTGCCGTCAAAAAGCTTCATCTCTTATAGTATAAATAGTAGAGAAAACAATGACAATTACAATATTTTTTTACATTATTCTTTTACTTTAATTGTATAAAGTAAGAAATATTGCGTTTTCGATTAAATTATTTTTACAATAAAGTTTGTTTTTTTAGCTCACTTTGTAAAAGTCAGCTATTGGATTTGGTCTGTCTGTATGTATGTATGTAGGCATTTATTAAGGGATTTTTCTCTATGTTTATTAAGGGTTTTTTTTAAAAAAATGGACTCCTATCAACAAAAAAGACTCCTATCTTCAAAAAATTATTGTTGAAAAGACTCCTATTTGACTTAATATGGGCTAAAAATGGCTTTA
>JAQGAW010004307.1:0-11094 GCA_034698025.1 Phthiracarus crinitus | reverse complement strand
GTTATTATTTTCATTGTGGTATTTCGACAAATAAGTATACAGAAAATACTCGTTAGAGCGCAGTAGTGTCAGTTAAACTTTTGAATTTGTCATTTTAAAAAGCATTGCATAAATCAAAGTTTGTGGCAAACACTTGCCAAATATTTTCATATTCCAATCAAACAAAAATAAAACTCGTTTGAAAAATACATGCATGATTAGTGTAAACCGAAATTATAAGTATTATTATTTAGATACCAGTATGTCTATTGCTGTATGCGATTTGTAAAACATATGAACACATAGAAACAAATTTCTTATTTATAGTTAGTTATACGCAGGATTTAAAGTAAAAGTTAGTTAAATAGTTAAATAGCTGCTGCTTTCATGTTTGAAAGTGCATCGCAATTGTTTACATTTCACGTGTTTAGACTTGAAAAGCAATATCGAGTGGAAATGTCACTGTAATTGTATTTATTTTCAATATCTCGTTAAAAGCAGTTTGTGTCGCACTGCAAACCCAATTGGATTCACATTAAACCTCTGGATATCAAATAGAAAAACATACTCGACTGCAGAAGTTATAAAGAAAAGCTAAAGAAACGCTAACATTGACTAACACTAAGTGAGCTTTTCTTCCATTGCGTTCAACACTAATGGACATCACTCTCATATCCGTCCATTAAATATACATTTGACGTCAACATATTGATAGTCAAACGGAAAGTGTCAATACAGTAGTGTCCATACAGTACTGTATATTTGTGTTCTGTTGGTGTATGTGTGTATGACATAGCAATATAACGCATTTTTAAATCAAATATTTTCATATTTCCTTAATTTTAAAATCAAATTTTGAATCATTTGTCACACAAATTATGTTTAGTTTTAAACATTTCAAAGAATCTCAGAAAAAATGTAGAAAAGTTTACTATTGTATTCATAATTGAGTGTATACTGTATTGGGATTCAAAACTAAAAATATTCATTAAAATAACGTAATATTAAAATACAATTTATACGTTGGTATACTGTATTGACTCACAGAATCGTTTTTCCATATGAATACAAACGATTTCATGAAATGGTCATCAAATTTGAGTAATCGTGTATTGCGTGTAATACTGTATGTGATATTAACAAAATTAATAACTATTTCCTAAACTAATTTGTTACTGAATAACCACAAAATTAATATGTTTTCAATTAATAATTGAAATGATTGTAACTTAACAGCGTTAACACTATTCAAAAACAAAAGCATTAAACGCAAAAAATGATTGCGATTTTTATGAGTTGTAAATAAAAAATGATATTTATAGGCGTATGAAATTCATAGTATAAACGATGAATCGTGACATCAGGTCTTAGAGGTCGCATCAGAATTATATTTACTGCTAATTATTATTGGTAGAGGTTTTTAGCGGCTATTCGTCAATGTAAAACAAAACTTTTAAAATGTTTGAACAAAATTGAATTAAAAGCTTTATTAAGGCTATAAAGTTCATTTGAAAATAGCCGTAAAAGTCAAAGTTCATCTCTAATTGTGGCTCGCATTTGGTCACAGAAATGGTCAAATGAGAGAACATGGCATAAATTACAGTTGGGTTTCCATCTGATATCGCTTTTAACCATAACAAAATGTATAATGCGTTGTCAGCAATAAAACAGTCAATACATGCTTCTTTACCACTATAGTCATTGTGTTTTGGGCTCTCCCTCTCTCTCTCTTTCTCTCTCTCTCTCTCACTCACTCACTCACTCTCTATTTTGCTTTCTTTCTTCTTGTTTTTATTGCAGAGGTTTCTAAGTTAATTGCTTCTTTGGAGTGGAGAAAAGGGCATTTGGTAAGAGTAAAGCAATATAATATATACTTGTGTGCATACACTGAGCCTCAACTCACCCAACTATACTGTATATGTTGCTGAACAATCACTACTACTATAAATTTTGCACAATGAGTGGATGTGCAGTTGAGATGTTGCACAGTAAGACACCATTACAAATGGAGATGAATATTGCCACCAATTGGGATCAACTCTACAGTATAAGATAATAATGCTTGCATTTCCAACACATACAACACAAGCACACTCACTCCGTCAGCGCCAAAACCGACTAAACACTACAGTTTTGTTTTACATTTTAAAAGATACTGTAGAGATAATTTTTTAACACAAATTTTTTTAAAATGTGAAGAGTATTTAAAAAGCTTCGGTTATGTTAAAATAATAATTCATTTTAGGGACACTAAGGAATTAAAGTCTATATGTGTGTTCGCTCCATAGCAGACAACACTATTGCGTTTTCACACTAAATAGCATTTGATCCAATTTCCGGTGCTGTGGATGATAGCTCACCATAGCTATGACATCAATACTTATTAGTAAGCATCGGAGGACATCGGAGGTTCAGGGGAATACAAATGTCGAAATCGGTTTGCACTTCAACTATAAATTAAAAACTAAATTTTCTAATAAGTTTTATACTATAAAATTAAATTTATTATTAATGCTGTAATAAGTTATACATCTGACCATTAATATATTACTTTCTCGAAGAATATTTATTTGAAAGTATACTCACCTTTCAATCATCAGTAATGTAATGTAGAATTTTTGATTTAACTGTAAATTGAATTTTTTTAAAGCAAAAATTTTAAGATTTAATGCAATCCCAATGAAAGTGAGTTCGTTTTTGAATTTATCGTTACATATATTGTTTTTATGTTATTGTTTTAATAAATTATATAAAATGAATAAAATTTAAAATTCAATATTTTAAGGAAAAATAATATAAAAATCCTAATGCTTACTAAATAAGATTAATGGCAGTACAGTGCTGTACATCACTCGAGTGTAGATAGTGCTGTATTGTCTACATTCCACATTAATTTTAGAAACCGTCTGAATTCGGTAATTTATTACATTTTGAACTGAAAAATTTTAATTAATTTTTAAAATAATTTTATACCCCAAAAAATTAAAAGCAATATATTCTAAATTTGGTTAAAACGTTTTGTCGCGATATATAAATATTTTTAATGAAAATCCTATGTTTTGAAATAAAAATATTGATTATTTTACTTTGATTGCCGAATTCCGCTCACAATTTGCGCACTAATTTTTTTGCGTAAAAATATAGCTAATATATTTAAACACTAATTAACTGTTAAATTATGCTGAACAATGGTTATTAGAAAAATAAGTGAAATTGTTTCAATTGTTTCAATTGTTGGCCGAAACTTTAGCAATAGATCACACATTCATGGATATACGGCGCAGAGTTAGTATACCGCAAAAACACGTATATGTTTTAGTAGTAAATGTAGAGTACTATTGATGGAAAGGAAAGGAGAGCACAACAACTAACTAAACTAAAACAGTTATCCTCCGTATAATAGAATACAATACTGTTTAGTACAAGTGGGTTGAGACCAATGGCAACACTTAATTTTTCTCATTTCGTTTCCTTTCATTAATCTTAACGGCAACTGCAACCACGTTAACCATTAAATGGCATTCGAGCGTTTACTTCTTTATGTGATTTGCCCAACAATAATAGTAATGCACATTACCAGTGAAAGAGAGAAAAGAGAGCGAACTTATTATGCCATAACATTAATTGGAATATTTCTTTTTTTGTTGTGTTGAGGCTGTTTTGCGTTTATTTGCTCTCAGACACAATTTCACCAGAATTTAATTCTCTACTCGTATTATTTGTTACATACATTTAGTATGAGAGTTAAATGATGTGTTTTTTTTTTGGTTTTTGCTAAAATATTAACTCTTTAAATATTTTAAGTTAAAAGCATTTAAAATTTTTACTGTTTCGGGTTTTATTATAACATAAATCTAATTTCGCTAAAAAATCTTAGAGAGCATACTTAAGTTGAAAAAAACGTCAAATTCAGACCAAATAAACAATAGTAAAAATTTTATTAAAAATAAATAATTTTGCTGTTATTTTAGTAAATAAAAATTAATTGCCGACACTCTTAACAGAGTTAATTGATAAATTAATTAATAAGATAAAGCTTCAATGGCATTGGAAATGTGTATTTGTAACTTAATAACGAGTTAGCAATGTATTGTGCGGTAAGCGTATACTATCTCTAATGACAATAATTATCTGCGTCACAATAAATTAGTTGTATTTGTAACTTAAGTTGATTTAATGAAAGACTTATACTAATTATATGCTATTCTTCGCAAAAGTAACACTTTTTTGAAAAATTACGTTTTGTTTTAAAATATTGCAGCATTAGTAGAATTTTATAATTAGTTATTTGTTTAAAATATTTTCTTTTCAAATTGCTTACAACAAAATTTTCAGTCTAAATATTGAAAATATGCGGTTTAAGCCAGCAATCAGTGAATAATTAGTGGCATTAAGTTAATAAATGTTTCAAATGAATTTTAATCTTTTAATCTGTATAATTGTATATATTATAATAATAATAGTAATAAAAGAAAATTCTTATTGAGCGCTAGTGTATCGAAAGGTATTTTTCGTTCTTAATTGTCGAAATTTCTAGATACAAGTAGTGTCTTGGAATACCTATTTATCAAAAAGAAAGTACTAATTGTGTTGATCTGTATTCTCTACATTCAGGTTTAGTCTCTAAAAATTTTGCTCACAGAATTGATATGTCTGTATGTTCTAGAATACAACACTTTAATAAATATAAACAAGCATTAGATAATGGGTGAATTTAAATGCAAATACAATTTGAATATTCAATACAGTATTATGGTTTCAATTCTTCCCTTAAAAACGATTAGTCGAGATAAAAAATATAATTTATTTTGTTGTGTTATCAAAATAAAATTAATAGAAACCTATTTTAAAAATGTTCAAATACTTTGCTTAATTATCTTAAAAATAGTGTATATTTCATTTTTTTCAGCAAACCTGAGATTTAAATTAAGTTTTAAGTTATTCGCTTTTAACGTTTTTCATTAAAGAAATTCACTCAACGTTTTAAGTATACATTAAAAACGCTTTTTAGAAAAGTTTACGCCGAATTCATCTTGAATTGAAATTTATTCTATTGAGTAAAGTTTTGCGGTTTAATGAGAAAACTCACTCACTATGATATTTTTGCATTATATTTAGTTTAATGGATAAGTTTTAAAAACTTCATACATAAATGTTTTATATGAGACCGAATTACATAATTTGTTTTAATAAAATGCAAAAATAAGTGATGAGAGAATTGCGCAGAAAGTGCTTTCGTGGAGCAAAAAAAACATTTTATCTGATTAGATAGAAGCGAATTCAATCTAAAAATTAAATTATCGAATTAATGGTTTTTATTTTCACTTTTTAGCATAAGAATTTAAAATGAATTTTAATTCAAAACTTAAGTTAATTGAAAAGTAGTTTATAAATAGATAATTAAATAAAACAATTTAAATTTACAAACATATTTAGCTGGATATACATTCTATTAGGGAAATCGATAATGAAATAAATACATTGTTTATCGAAAATTACATATTATATACTTAATTGCTGATTGGGTTCAATAATGAACTAATAATAATTTGCGCAAAAAATTAACAACTGTTTAAATATTATATATTGTTGTTCAATAATAACTGCTTTAATTTATCGAATTCAAGGGTTAGAATTTAATAATTTAAACAGAAAAACAGAAAATATCGAGCTCTAAATTTACAGTAATTTGCAATAGTATTTACTACGCGATAACATAGTTTAATAATGAGATTCATTATTAGAAGCGAGAGAACAAAATTCCCTTTTGGTAGTAGTGTTGGCAACAGTTATTACTTCACTGATCAACATATTTAATGTTTTAAGAGCTGTTAGAATGTTGCGTATATTTTCTATATATGTATAATTTATAGAATTCGAGTTTGTTTTTAAACTAAAACTTATATGACTTTATACCGCATAACATCTGTGTAGTGATGGGAAGTTTGCATTTTTTTCTATTGCTTAGAAATATTTTAAAGCAAAATAATTTGGGCTTAAGTGAACTTATTTTTTAAAGAATTCCATACATTATTAAAAATAATTACTTTACATTTAAATAAAAACGAAAACAGTAAAACAATTATTGAACATATTTTCGTGCATTATTTGGAAAAAAGAAGCAACAGAGTGAATATAAACGCAGGTACAGTACAATGATATCTCACTCATCAAGACATGGGGGCAATAATATAAAAAAGTCCATTAGAAATTGTGAACAATGAACAATGTAAATGTTAGCCAATTTGTTTTGTAGTAAAAATAATGAGCCCAAGTGATAGCAAATGTAGCGTAAAATGTTGGTGTACTGGTGTGCGTTGTATGCGTGGTGTGCATGGTGTGCGTGCTTCAATTGGCTCTATAAGTCACGCATTGTATTACACATACACACTCGTAACTGTATACCAAATAATCACTGTATGAATAGAATAAGTGAGAGACTATAAGTGAACTGAAAGAAAAATATAGATGAGAGAGAAGAGAGAAACAGAGTTTTGTATGTGATGGTAAACTAACAGACTATTTGAATATAAGATTTAGTCTTTCACATCTCTCTCTCTCTCTCTCTCTCTCTCTCTCTCTCTCTCTCTCTCTCTCTCTCTCTCTCTCCTCTGTGCAGACAATGTGTAAATGTTGGATATGCGGCATCTGGATAGTGGTTGATAACAACTTGTATTCATTTGTTGCCATTACTGTACTTTACCTGATAAAGATTAACGTAATAAATAAATGATAAATAATAATAAATGTATTATTAGAATTATTATTCAAATTATTAATGCTATTAAATTATTTTTTTTGTTAGAAATTTTTCAGAGTGTGGTAAACGTGAGATAACCTCACTCTATGATTATGGTTTAGAAGCTTTAATGATTAATGCAAATCATGCTATAGATTCAAAATTCAATAGAAAATTGCCATTAATTTTAGAGATTAATAATCAAAAATATTATGCATAAACGGATTTAAGTCGTATCTCCGTATCGGTGAGAGTTCGGTATTAAAAAAATTAATTGGCAAACATAACACAGTTTAATTATTATAATTACTTATGCGATAAATTGATGCAAAAATAAAATATTAAAAGTAGAGAATAAACTATTTTTAATTTCTCTTAATTATTCTCTTTCTCCAGTAAATGAAAATGAATTAAACTTCGTTACAATTTTTAATCTTAAAATATAAATCTTACTATTGTATTAATAAATTAATCACACATAAATTACGATTAGAATCGAATAAAAAGATTTGTTGAAAGTAAAGCGAGAATTTGGAAAAATGTTGAGGCCGTAAATCTAAAATAAATAACTAGTCCCACTGCAACCTATATCCAGCCCCAAACTCTAATATGGTATGTATATTACAAATATCTTCGAATTGTATGTATGGAGCAATTTAATCGAGATTAAAGAGAATGAGAAAGCGAAGCAAATATGTAGTAAAATAGTGTTCAAATGCGCATTAATATAATTGAAATAAATGGCAAAAAATCCAATTACGGCAAAAAAATGTCACACTGACAGCACTCGAGAGTCAATGTGTGACGCATATAATAAGTTTTGATGCATTATTGTAATTCTTAGAATTTTATACATAACTTGGGAGAGAACGCGCAGAAAAAAGATGAGGTGCAATGAATTAATTTTATTGAACAAAACAAAGAGAAGAAAATAGTGAGAGAATTCAATATAAGGAATATGTGTTTGAAGGCAAGAACTTGAATAAATATGATAAGATGTGTGGATAAATTCTGAAGTGTTGTTTATAATGAAAAAATTTCTCTTTCTCTCCTATTTCTTAAGTTATCAACTATTTTTCCAATTTTTTCCTCTTTTTTCTTTGGCTAAAAAATGTTTTAATTTTCTTAAATTTGCATAAAACCTATGGATAACTGAAACGAAACTGTTATTTTTTCTCTTATCATTTTAATTTTCTCATCACCGCTGCTGTGTTTATGAAAATAGGATATAATTCTTATATTCTTCAAAGTCTATTTATTTTGTTCATTGATTTGAGAATAAATTTCGCCAAAAACACAATAGTTTAATGCAAAATCTCTCTTCTTTTCTATAGTTGAACAATATATATACATATAGCATACATACATAGACGCGTACTGCAACTCTGCACTTCTCTCTCCTCTTCATGAGCCGACAATCAAATATTTGCTGAGACTCAACATCTCATTGAAGTCGTCAGTCTCTCTCTCGCACTCTTTTTCCCCACACTGTTCTCCACTGTATTGTATTTTTCTCATAGAATTTAATATACACACACACTTCATATTCTCTATACGCGTCATATCTTCTTCACTCAGTTTTTTCTGTGTATGTGTGTGTGTGTGTGTCAGTTAAGTTCAAACAGTGTGCGAGCCTTTGATAGCTTGAAAGCCACATCGGATTATTATCAAGTTTGAATTCCCTATTTTCGATCCCAACTTTGCATTACCTCAACACCGCTATACTACTTTCCCCTCTCTTTCTATTCTCAACACATTTCCCCTTTTATTTTACTTCTTTTTTTGGCGCACTCTTTTTTCCTGCATGCATTGAATTGTGTGTTGCATAACAAAAATCTGGTGTGTTATCAAAGCAGTGTTAAAGCATTGTCACCATATTTTTGCATAATAACAATAAACTCTTTATGTATCTTATACTGTATAACAACCTTATATATACATATACCAAATACTGTCTTACTTTTAACAATATTATGGATCACGTCTTCCTATCTTCAAATAAATATTAAAGATTTAGATTTCTTTAAAAATAATAATTTTTTAAAATTAAAAAAATATTTTAATCACAATACTCTAAACATACGATCATTTTCATGGTATACGATGCTGTATTTAAGAATTTCGCAGATGAACAGAGAGCTGAAAACTGAATAGAGATGTGGTTCGCACGAAACTTTTCTTTAACGCAGAAATCATTTATCACGAATAAAATGTTATCATTTAAATATGATAATGATAACCATTTCAACATACCATTGAATAAAAAATAATTCGCACCATTTTTTTAAAGCTGAATGCGTTCATATGAAAAATGATTTTAAAAAATAATACAATGGAGGAATAAAATCACTTATGATTACTCGAGAGAGCGATATGTAGTGAAAATTTTTTGCTTATTTGAAATAAGATTCATTGATAGTACAGTCGAAAAATAAAACTGATAAAAATCTGAATACATTGTCCAATGCTTTAAAAATACTCGATAACATTAACATATTTTTATATTGGATTATTTATTGAATAAAAATTTTAAAAAATCGAATTTTCAGACTTAAATTATTGATTAAAAAACAATAATTAAAAGAGAAATTAGAATACATAATAAATAAGTTTTTAATGCAAACGGATTACTTGTAAATAAAACACAAGTGAATAAATAACCATAAAAATGAGAAACGCACAGGAATCTCATTTTATTATATTTAGATATATACACTTAATTTAATATATACACGTAAATATATTTAATAATAATTAAATCACTGTATTAAATGGCTATTCATTTTATATGTAGTACGCCTTAGAATTTGAATTTTATGAGAACATCTTTTAGTGTTTAGTAAAATAATTTTAGTGAAGTTGATTTATTGATACGCTTACTATACTGTATGTGCTAAATTAGTAGTAATATGTAAACATTTTATATCATTCACCGTCAGATATCAATTTCAGTTTAATGAACGCGTTTTATTTTCTTCGACTGTACAGTACAAGTGAGCTCTTTATCATATTATCATATAATCTCTGCTCTCATTGTGTTAACAATTCAAATTACAATCATATCAAAAGCGCATAAATTTTTTCCCTTTAGCTCTTAAAAATTAGTATTCGGTTAAATAAATAAATGATTTTTTAAATTTAAAAACTTTAAAAATTTCAAATAATTCTAAAAATTAACAAATAAAAAATTTAAACACAAATATTAATTAATATGTATTTATTAAATTAAAATTATTAATAATAATAAAGTAGATTTCAAAGTGTGACGGATATACCGAAAAATGCTTTTCTACGTCGCTATAACATTACTTTTATTATACGTAAACGCCTTAATATGATATCATTGAAAAATCATCAATTTTTGCATGAAATTTGCATTGAAAATCAAATATAACAGTTACTATATCATATTATTTTATTACATTTTCAAAAAGTTACTTATTTTAGTGCCGAAAGTGTTCCAAATTCGAAATCTATTTTATTTCACTACTCATTGATAACATAGTACAGAAAAATTAGTTGCCGTTGAGATATTGTATGTCATAAGTCAGTATTAAGCTTAATCTTGTCGATTCTAGTGACACATGAAAATCTATAAAACACAAAATTATAAAATCTTACTTTAAAATAGATCACAGTTTTTTGTTGGGAAATGTTTAGTCGTAAAGACACTCATACTGCAACTCAACTTTTTATACATTTTATAAATTTCGGAATTACCTCAACGCTAAAATGATGGTCACTTAAGCGTTCAGTACTATATGTACAATTAAATAATTATTAATTGTTTTTAATTTTTATAACTTTACTTGAGTTAAATAAAATAAGCATATTTTATAAAAATGTAATTTAAATTGAAAATAAATATGACTATTAAATATTTTCCACTATTTAATTAACAATTCTTATTTGGAATGCAATAAATTCTTAAAAATGGTCAAATTTGTTTGTTAAAAATAATTTTTATAAATAATTTAAATGATGTTTTAATATTCACAGAAGAAAATTTAAAGATAGAAAATTCTATTGGTTTGTATTTTACTCAATATAAGACAGACCCAAATACACATACATTTCGATATTCTTAGTGTTTGTAAATAATCTAATATCCTGTGTAACATTAAGTGTTGATGACAAACCAAGAAAGAATTGTTGCGGCATTTGGTCGTATAGTGAAAGGAATACCATTCGTCAGTCAAACAGTTGCCCAACAACTCGACCTCATATAACTGTTAATGTTTTAGTTTTGCCCAAAAATGGATATTGCGTTCGCTAAATCTATTTTTTTAGGATCACAACATCAAAGTGTGCTCTGTTTTCGGAGTTTAATCCAATTACAGTTTCTGTGTAAACCATTTATCTCGCGCTAACGTGTT
>JAQGAW010004306.1:0-11096 GCA_034698025.1 Phthiracarus crinitus | reverse complement strand
CCTAAATAGTGTAACATTGAGTAATAAATGAGTAATATGTGATAACAGTAAGCGAAAGTAATGAGAACTATGACATTTAGATGTAAAGAGTGTAAATTTAGATGACTAAGCGCTTAAATTTATGACGAATAATTGGTAGTGAACTACGGTTCATAACAATATAAAAGAAAACATATTATCGAATCGATTACCAATAAGTAATCGATGAGTAATATAAATTCGATATCAAAGGATAAACGAAACACAAATAAATACAATTTATTCACAAGTAATTTAAACGAATGATTAAATTAATGACAACGTATTTGTATGACAATCGTAACCGAAATAAATGAATAGTCATATAATGTTACTGTTTTATGATATCACAGACACCAACAGTTGCAATGTCTGTACCATTAATTGATATTACAATCATGAATGAACACCGAATTTACAGACAATTTGTGACAATAATTAAATGAATCCACTTTTAAATCAATTTCTATTCAATTAATAATACTCACGAGTTTTACAATTAAAGACAATTTAATTTCAATAACTGTATTAATGAAATGCATTAAAAATGCACGTAAAGTAATCATAATTTTAAGTTAATATTTAAGCATCAAAACTCGCAATGAATTTGAACATGCATTCAATGTGATCACATGTAAGTATTGTATTGTAAGTATTTTGACGGACGTATAACACCTTCACAACGCGATAATCGAGACTAATGCTCATCATTAATGACCATAGTTACCCAGAGGGGAGTGCTTTCCCAGGGTTGACCCCCCCTAGAATTTTGGAAAAGTTGACCCCCCAACATGAAAAATCCAGAATTTTGAAAATTGTCGGTTAAATTCGACGAGTTTTTCGAAGGGGCATCCGAAGGCCAAAAAATTTTCGTTTAAATCCGATGAGTTTTGACCCCCTAAATAATTGAGATTTTATGGATCTGACCCCCACCTAGAGGTTTCGAGTCTGGGTAACTATGTTAATGACTAAAGTCTACTTAAAAGTGTTTTAAATATTAGCAAAGTTTATCATGAGTTTTTAAACTCACTCGTATTTCGTATAAGTAATCGATCAATAGCTGATTTGTTAGCAAATGATGAAAAGTTTGCTTTATTTTATATGATTAATAATGATTTATGTATTTCCTTATTAAGAAATAGTTATATGAATAAAGTGATCTGTAAATCATTTGTTGTTGAGCTGCGTTTCCGATAAGTCTTGCAATAAATGTACTAAAAATTTTATAATTTTTTTTTGAATTTGTATATCTGATTATCTTTACTAAAATATGTTTTGTTAAATCAAAATAAAATTACAATTTAAACGATAGAAGTGTTTATTTAAATTAATAAAATAATACCAAAGATATAATAGTAAATTTCAAATTGAAACAACACTACTTTGAAGTCTACCCTAACCCTATGATAAAATTATTTTTGAAACACTTTCTTTTAATGTCATCATTAGGGATCGGAAATTTTAGGCAGAAAAATGTTTAAATTCGGTAGGTTTTCTGTTGGACTTTTTATCTAATTTCGGTTAACATTTCGGTCGAAGTTTTTACCTTAAAATATGTTGTAAAATATAATATTATACATATAGATGTTTTTATAAGTAAATCATAGTATAAAATTAGTAATATTTTCGTTTAAAAAAAAATTTGAATTCTCATGATATTTAAATAAATGTAGTTATCTGAAAATATTGACACCAAGTTTCTGCCCCAATTTAAATCAAGGTTTTCGTATCAATATAAATGTGTTTGCTTCATATTTTTAATAATTCCTCATGTTTTCACCAATAGATATTTAACATGAACTTAATTTTTTAATTTTTTATGAAATTCTGTCTCAAATATCAAATTTCAGTTTTTTCGGTTAGACACCCTGAAATTCGGTTTTTTCGGTTGAAAAATTTGACTTTAAAACTAGTTATTTTTAATCAATTAATGATTATACTAACTTTAACCGAAATTTAACCTAAGAAAAACTTTTCGGTTAAAACCGAAATTTCCGATCCCTGGTCATCTATCAATTAAATGTGGGTTCAAAAATTCCGATTTAAGAGACTCGAAGAGATCAGAGTTAGCGTTCAGAGTTTAATTAATTATTAGAACTACAATTCCCTAACAATTTACAATATAATTGTTGCTATGATCAACAATTGGATTTCTGTCACCAGAATTTATTTTAAATATTTATACAGTATAATATTTTATAGAATTTCTTTTAACAATATATTCTCTAAAGTGTAATTTTCAAATATATTCAAATCTTAATTTGTAAAATCTATAGGACTTTTCTAAAACCAAACCAAAGCATTAATTTAAAACTTAAACCAAACCAAACAACTAATTCTACTGTACAAACCATTTCAAATCATTCCAAACCATTAATAAGCCAATAAACCATTATTATTCCATTTATGCTAATATTACATAATATTGTAATATTTTAAATAAAATTTTCAAAAGTTTCTAAGAAAAAAATTTTATTTTACATATTAAAACATATTATAAGTATTTTGAAAAATATTTGAATTTTGTTGAAAAAATATAAAATTTTTTGTTATTTAAAATGTAATAATTATTAAAAATATTTAAAAAACTCGTTATTGGTTTGAAATGGTTTTATAGTTTATCCCATAAAATGTTTAAACCAAACCAAACCATGAATTAATGGTTTAAACCATTTTAAATCATTATAAACCAAATCTATAGCACCTTTAAATAAAAGTATGCTTACATTAGTAAAATTTATAATTCTTGACACATAATGCTATTGAATTTTTAAAAATAATTCGATGTCTTACTATCTTACAAACTGGGAGTTTATGTTAATATTTTTAATCAATAAGAAAATTTTAAAAGCATAGAAAATATTATGTATACTTAAGTATTTTACTAAACGAAGCTTATCGAAAAACTTATCATATTTTTATTTAGTTTCAAACTCGTAAGATAGAGTAAAAAAATATCGATTTATTTTTGAAATGGAAAGCACAGAATAGTTTAACTATAAAACCTCACAGTAATGAATGTATTCATCTAAGCATATACCTATAAATAGAAAGTATTGGGTCTCTCCCTTCTCTACCCCACCTTTTCTTGACTACTGTTTATCATAGAAAAACCATTAATTTGCTGTCAGTTTTTCAAACCATACAATTTATTAATTTAAAATGCAAAAATTTTAAGATATGCAGCCATAATAATAAGTACATACAGTTTTCCCTGTATTATCTAGTTTTCGTGGAATAAAATTCTTTAAGCAATGTATCGAATGTGACACACCTTTCAAGATAATTTCAATTTTTATTTTTTTGTAACGTATAATATTTAAATAATAAAATAATTTGAATTTTATAAAATTTTAAAATGCTATAAATATCAATATTAATAAACAAATAATATAAAAGAACACTTCTTTATATGTTTTCATGTATTACAGTGAACACTATAATTATTATATTGTATATAAGCTTATATAGTCTACAACAACATAATCATTTGAAAACAGAGTGAAAGCTATAAAGAAATGAACGAATGGGATAATAGGATAACTAATTATAAATATATATATGATATAAGCTGTGAGGTATTGTCCACTAAATGATGATTTGTTTATGTATTATGTACTGATTGAGAAGTGTTCCATGATTTCCATGATTTGTGTTTCATGTGAAAGGTGTGGTTAAGATGTGTTTGAGATGTGACGAGCAAACCATCAATCGATTTATGGCACGCATTATTTGATTTGGTTTCATCTAAAATGAATCAACAATACGTACAATTAGTGCTATCAAATGGACAGATGATAACCACAACGCTATCAAACTTGCAGTCATTAGGAATTACGCCAAACATATCGACAACACCTCAATATCAATACCAAACCAATGGTAACCAAACCACGATATACGTGAGTGGTATGAGTGGTACACAATCGCAATGCCAAATACCAGCACAAGTACCACAAGTATCAGTGCCACAGATGTCACAAATGGGCACACAATTAGTAACGAATTCAGTTACTGGACAAGTATTCGCAATAACACCGCAATTCGTTAATCAAACCCAACCAACGATCCAACAAAATACTCAATATATTCAATTATCGTCGCCATCAGTAGCATCACAGTTATCACAATTATCACAATCATCGCAATCGCCATTAATTGGTTCGGCGCCTATTCTGCAGCAACAGTTTCAAAGCGAAGAACAAGTGAAACAATTATTATATCAGCAAAAACTGCAAATACAACCAAATCAGCAACAATTATGGACATTAGCGAGCAATGGTAAGCCAGTTTCATCTGTTTCGCCAAATATAAGTTGCGATCCAAAAACGCAAACATCAAATACTATTCAGTATATGAGTGCCGCAAATGTGCCACAATTACCACAATTGTCGCTACCATTGCAGACTCAAGTGGTTACTAATCCAGTGACGGGACAAATGTTTGCGATCACACAAACGCCTCAATACTGTGCACAACCGCAACATCAAACAGCAATAGTGTCACCCAATTCACAATACATTCAATTAGCACAACAACCACAACCATTAGTTCAACAATTAGTAGCACAAACTCAACCACAAATACAATCACAACCACAATCATTAATGAACAGCACATCAATAGTACAACAAACTTCTCAACTGGAAGATCAAACTAAGCAAAAATTGCCGCAATCGCAGCAGCAATTATGGACATTAGTAACGAATAACTCTTCGACTTGTTCTGAACCAAATTCAAAAAATGGATTAAAATCTAACGAATCAACGCAAACAAATAATCATAATAATCATACCAATAATAATAGTTCTCCAATTAATTCACAAACCATAGTGTCATCAACAACTTCTAAATATTCAAGTTCATCATCAGCTCAGGAAAACTCTAGTCAACAAATCTCCGAAATTAAAGATAGAATATCAGTACAAAGTCAGACATCATCGCCATCGTCATCAAACAGCACTATGGAAGCGGAATCCACCACACAATGTACACTTCCAAACAAAGATACCATAAGTAATACCGACGCCAATATTGTTGACGGAATTAATTTGGAAGAGATTAAAGAATTTGCTAAAGCATTTAAAATCAGAAGATTATCGTTAGGTTTGACGCAAACACAAGTGGGTCAAGCGTTGAGCGCCACTGAGGGTCCATCTTATAGCCAAAGTGCAATTTGCAGATTTGAAAAGTTAGATATCACACCAAAAAGCGCACAGAAAATTAAACCAGTATTAGAGAATTGGATGATGGAAGCGGAAGAACGATATAAAAATGGTAACCAAACGCTCACCGAATTTATAGGAAATGAATCATCGAAAAAACGTAAAAGAAGAACATCATTCACTCCATCAGCTCTTGAAATATTAAATCTATTTTTTGAGAAAAACACACATCCTTCGGGTTCGGAAATGACTGAATTGGCCGAACAATTAAACTATGATCGAGAGGTTGTAAGAGTTTGGTTCTGTAATAAAAGACAAGCATTGCGAAACACAAACAAGAAAACTGAACCAAATCCACAGATTTTATAAATATTAAAAACAATACTACATTATATTGAGTAAATTAAGTTAAATTGCCAAAAGTGTTGTTTTCGTTTCGTAACCAAATCATGATACGAATTGATGAAACGAAATTAAAAACGAAACTTTTTTTAGAAGAATTTAATAGAATATTATATCAAACAATTTTAACAATTATATCATTAGAAATAGTTGACCACTCGTTGTTTATGACATCGAAATTAAGAAAGTTTTTAATCAAAGTTTACGGTATGTTCGATCGATTGACCAAAGAGTCACTACATTATGATTATCTAAGCTTATATCGGAATCGGAATTAGAATATTATTAAATTTATTCTAAAGAAAAAAAGAATAAAATCTTAAAATTTAAAACGAACACAACACTAAAAGTGATTGCATTAACATTTACACGTTTTTATTATTAAATTATACTAATAATATGATTGAAAGATCAAGTAAAGTAAGCGTAAACCAAGCAAAGCGTGTACGGTATTACGTATTATAGTAAGTTATATATAAATCTAGAAATCAAATTTGAATTCCATTATACGTGAATTAACCAAATTTAATGTAAACAAACACAAACTATGATCTCTTTTTAAAATTTTTTTTTATGTAAATGTGTGTTCTTTTAATTATAATAAGAATTAAGATTTTAGTTGAAGTAAATACTAATTTTTTTATAAAATAAAAATAAGTTTTGTTATTATTATTTTAGTCTACCTGTTGTTATCAGTTGTAGTCTTTTTAAATTTTCGCATAATATTTGACTCAATATTCATAAAGTTTTTTACTTTCTATTGTTAAGACCGGATTTACACACAAAGTTTATAAAATAATAAAAAGCATTTTTGAAAGTTTTTTACAAAAAGCAATGTGCAAAAGTTTTTTTTGCATATTTTTTATTTAAAAGATTTGAAAAGCTTATCGCTTAAATCCGAAAAGGTAATACCCCTCGATCTTTCAAAAAACTAGAAATGATATATTGACCAGTGATTTTGTCATCAGTACAATTTTTGATGAAATAACCCATGTTTTCAATGAGATGTTAGAACATAAAATAAATCTCATTGAAAACAGGGGTCATCTCATCAAAAACTGTACTGATGACAAAATCACTGATATTGTTCATTCGAGTTTAGGCCACTCTGATATACAGTATGCTATAGCTAAACGGTGTTATATAGAAACACCTTCAAGTAATTTTTTTAAAATAATTGTAATAATAAATTAAATTATAAAGTTTTAAAATATCACTAAAATATTGAGTTTAACAGAAATTTTTATCTAAAATTAATTTAACAGTTGAAACTACAATTCAGTAGTTATAGTGCTTGTACGGTATAGTGTAGTACCGTAGTTACCCAATGGGGAGGTCTTGCTCAGGTCTGAACCCTCTGATGAGTTTTTGAACACCCCTCTAAAAATCATAATTTTTTTATCTGAAGCCCATAGAGGTTCAGACATTGGGTAACTATGGTATAGTATAGTAAAACGATTCAGTGTTATGTATGACTTGACTGTACTGTACTGTACAGTACGTAAACAAATATTACGTCATTTGATTATTGTTTTGAATCTCATTGAATTCATTGATTAATGATTTATTATGGCTAATGTTTTGGATCCTAATATTTCGGGCATTCAGGTAATCATTCTATTATTAATTAAACTATAATTATAAGCTTATATTTATAAATTTGATATATAGAATAACGAACATATCGATAGCGATGACAGTGAAGAGGTATTAATATTTGTTATATTATAATATGCATTCACACACAAAAATAATACACCTTTTTTTAGTAATATTAGTCTAAAAAATCACAAATCCGTTGCACATCGAAAAATTATGGGTTTAATAGGCCTATCATATACTCACTATTATTATTTGTCGGTTTTTAACAAACATTTTTTTAAACTTTGTAAAATATACAACAAAACTGCTTTATAGTCAAAACCGCGACTAATTATTTTTCTTTGTGTTATAACATATATACCTTATATACATATATACATTTATATATATCGTAATTTTATAATGCAATAATTAAATCTTAAATTATGATTAAATTATAATTGATTATTGATCAGGACATCGAACCAAAACTAACTTATGAACGAATAAGTAATGATATCACTGTAATACTTAAAACAGATTTCGCCACTTGTATTGCCGTTCATTCCAAGGTATAAGCTTTTATTAGGATAATAATTATTAAAAATGATTACTTATTATTATTATTATTTGATTTGATTATATAGTTTATAGCTCTTGGAACGAAATCTGGTAGAATTCACATTCTTGATCATCAGGGAAATAAAGTTCACGATAAAGAACTGTATTTGGTATCAAACAAATTATTTTCTTTTTTTTAATTAAATTATTTTAATCTTTATTATTAAAATCGATTATAATATTACGATTAAATATTTATACTTTTTACGTATTTCTTTAAAATGATAGCATTCAAAAAAAGTGAATGATATAAGTATCGATGAAAAGGGCGAATATGTAGCCACGTGTTCTGATAACAGGGTATTTCTTGATATTTATTATATAACCCAATGATGATTATCTATCATTCCAAACGCCAGTCTATTTGCTTATATAATGATTTACCAATGTATCTATTTTTTAAAGATATTGCTTTGATTAGCAATCAGACTGTACTCTGGAATGTATCTCATATAAACACTTTAAATTATATTTGAATGATATGTTTTAGATAGTACTCTACGGGCTGTACGCCTCTGACAATAACTATCAAACGTTATGTGAGCGACATATTAGAACGATAGCAATTGATCCTTATTTTTCAAAACTCGGAAGCGGAAGAAAGTTTATTGTTAATGAAAGTGATAAGGTATCTGAATATATTGAATTACAAATAACCGTAAATTTTAAAAATGATTTATGTATAATATTTATTTTGAAGATTGTTCTTTACGAGAAATCTTTATTCGCTCGCTATAAAGGAGCGGTTCTGCAGCAGTCAAGGGGTCAGATAAGAATAATACGATGGCGCGCGCAGTTCATTGCGTGGGCAAGCGATTCATGCATCAAAATATATGACATGGAAGAGAGAATCGTAATAACCGTTATCGAAAGAGATAAAGAATTTGACATTAGGTTTAATCTTAATGCTATTGTAAAGCATATTAATTCTTATACTAGCATTCTTTAGATTAAGACCTGAATTATTTTTGTGTTGTCTTTGTTGGAAGAACGATCGCACACTTCTTGTTGGATGGACTGATTCTGTTAAAATTTGTTGCATAAGACAAAGAGTGTCTGAAAGACAACAAAATGATTTATCGTCAAAAACCTTACCACAGCGTTACGTCGAATTAAGTAGAAATTATAATTTTTTTAAAAAATTTATTTAAAAATTGAATTAATATAAATTAAAATTGATAGCATCATCGTTTAATGTTGATTATTGTATATGTGGAATCGCACCCATAGAATCGAATCTTATATTGCTTTGTGTTAACAAAGAAACAAAACTGAATAATTTAATTGATGCTAATATTGGCAGACCTCAGCTTCAAGTGATTGAAACAATTGGTACCGATGGCTATGTGGAAATTTCTAGTGATATTTTATCTCCGAAACAGTTTAAAGATAATAAAAATAGCGATTATTGCATCGAATGTTTGCCAGAAGAAGGGCTTTACTTTATTATGTGTCCTAAAGATATGATTATTGCTAAACCAAGAGAAGAAGATGATCATATCAGTTGGCTATTAAATCATGGATTATATCAAGAAGCACTCGAATTGGTTAAAAATAATAAAAATTTGAAAAAACATTCACTAATAAGCGTTGGAAATCAATATATGAAATATTTACTCGATCAAAATCATCACAACCAATACGAAAAGGCTGCACAACTTTGTTCATTTATTTATGGCACTAACAAAGACGGATGGGAACAGGCAGTTATGAGATTTAAGCAAATAAATCAGTTAAGGGTTGTGGCACCATATTTGCCTCGTGGACCAGAACTTATTTTAGATCCTGCTGTTTACGAAATGGTATTACAAGATTTTTTGATGCAAGATTCTAAAGGATTTTTGAAGACGATTCGCGAATGGCCTCTTAAACTATACAGTGCGGCAGCTATAGTGAACGCTACCTTAGATCGATTGACATCCGATCCGAAAAATGATAATTTGCTCGAAGCTTTAGCGGAATTATACAGTCGTGATGGGAAGTACGAAAAAGCTCTCACTATTTATTTGGAAATCGGAAATAAAAAGCAAGTTTTTGATCTTATACGGCATTATTCCTTATATTCTACAGTAGAAAACAAACTCGAACTATTCATGCAATTAAACGCTGAAGAAACTTCACGACTTTTAATTGAAAATCTAGAAACAATTCCAGTTGAGTCGATTGTTAAAAAATTAATGACTAAATCCAAATTATTATTTATATATTTGAATCGTTTGGTTCAAAAAGACCCAGAATTATGTTCATCACACCACGCTTTACTCGTTGAATTATACGCACAGTATTCTCCTGATAAACTTTTAGGGTTTTTAAGAAGTTCTAATCACTATCCACTAGAAAAAGCATTGGACATATGCTGGAGAAGGAATCTGTTTAACGAAATAGTGTTTTTACTCGGAAGAATGGGGAATACCAAAGAAGCACTTCAATTGATTACTGATAAATTAAATGATATCGATTATGCTATAGAATTTTGCAAAGAACATTCGGATTCTGAGTTATGGGAAGATTTGATTAAATACTCGATGAATAAGCCATGTTTCATAAGAGTTTTGTTGCAGAATATCGGCACTCATATGGCTGACCCTATCGTACTGATTCATCGAATTCCAGAAGGAATGAAAATCGATGGACTTATGCAAGCATTAGTTAGGATTTTACAAGATTATAATTTGCAGAGTTCTTTAGAAGAAGGATGCAGACGTGTTCTTGTATCTGATTGTTATAACTTATTAGAAAAATTGAACAAACAACACAAAAGAGGATTATCAATATATGATGATTGTTTATGTCACTGTTGCCAAAGAAAAATTTACGCCAGAGGTATGTATCGTTTTCTAACTATGATTTAATTTCCCATATTTTACAAATGCATAATTATTATACGGACCACATAAAGAGCTTTTTATCTATTTTAAGTTGTTATGTGCCACACATTTATTTTGGAGCTGCAAAACAAATTTTATTCTTAAAAACTATTATTTTATGTAGAGATTAGATACGCGAATGACATTGTGATTTTCAATTGTCGCCATATTTTTCACGAGACGTGTCTTTCGGACGCTACCGGTGTATGTTATTTCAAATACTTTGTCTCATTTTCCAAGTAATCATATATTCCTCATTTATTATTTAGGAATACGTGTGTATAATTTGCATCGCAGCCAATAAAAATCGCACCTAAATATTTAGTTATTAATGTGAAATATATAAATATATTTTATAACGTTTATACCGTTTTCCGCCGCATTATCCCCCACATGGGGTATATCGTGAGTCACGGTGAGGGGTGGGGGATAAACTCGGATT
>JAQGAW010004305.1:0-11096 GCA_034698025.1 Phthiracarus crinitus | reverse complement strand
AGCTGAGCTGATAAGTGCAGCTCTAAAACTTTAAAAACACGAGCTGAATTTCAGCTCGAGCTTAAGCTAGCTCAGCTTCATCAGCTCCAGCTTTCATCACTAATTCAAACCGACCCGATTATCAAAATATTTTTTTGATTTGGCAAAATTTTCTAAAAAAATTTAACAGATTAAAACTTACTTAAAAAATGAATATTAAATAATTAAGTATTATTAAGCTATATAAAAGTCATATTTTTAAATTTTGAAATTTTTTTTAAAGATTTATGATAAAAATTGATGTTTTAATGGTTTGTCGGGTTTTCTCTAAAATTTTTAAAACCCGACCCCACCCGAACAGTTTTGAGCCCAAAATTATTGTTACCGTTTAATTATCGCAAGAAATACATTTTTTACTTCATTACCGGAGCTAATATCCAAATTCACTGTCATATTGCGATAATGAAAAAAAATGTTTATCACAAGTACACATGTTATAGGTTTGATCGGTTATAGGGTACACAGGTATCATAGAGAATGTTCGGGAACATTGTTATTATTGTGGTGCACACATACATCGGGTTACATGAGTAAGCGAATACAGAAGGATCAAAGGGATATACGAGTTACATTATTTTCATTTTGGACGGATTCTTCTTCATTTGATCTTTCAGTAATTCTTGTATATACAAATCATAGCCTTTCAAATAAAAATACGATTCAATGCTAAGCAAACAATCAACAACTGGCTAAAAACAGTCTGATTCTGTTACTGAAATGTCATGAAACGAATATAAAGAATTTTTAAAAGAAGATCTCGTAACTATGCCTTACAATCCCTTTTTAATATCGTTGAGTTCATTGATATAAAGTGAAAAATTGGCTGTTATTGCCTATATGTTAAATTTAATTTAAATGAATCGAAAATTATATTTTATTTATTTCATACATCGAAATTCTATTAGTTATAGTAAATTGAATTTGTGTATTGGTTGCTAACTTTGAACAGAAATTACAAATCTTTTTCTTACAAAATTTGATCAAAAATCATCCCTTGAGGCAATAAAAGATGTCCAAAGACCACAGTTTTTTAAGAAAAACAATTTTTTGTTTAACTTATAAAATATTTCAGTAAATAAAAAACTTTATTTATTTTATATTAATTTATAATGTGGCGTACATTTAAATACAAATTATTAGAGCTTCAAAATAATAGCATTTTATAGCATATAAAAATAGCACTTAAAATAGGATTTATAATTTTAAAAAATTACATAAAATTTCTATAATAATCATTTTTTTCTTTATATTAACATTTTTTTAAATCTTAATTTTTATTAAGAAATTTTTAAAAATTTAAAAATGCTGTCTTTCGATGATATTGAAAAATATTTTTAATAAAAACTCATCAGATTTAATCGGCATTAAATTCGAAAAATAGCATTTATTATCAAAAATAGCATTTATAAATGGAGATAAAACGGCTCCATTTTACATATTTCGTACATAAATAAATTTTCTATGCTTCTAACTTATTAAATAAAAAAGTAGCAAATGCTATGATTGTGAAGCTCTACAAATTATGTTTCGTTCGAATCTGATGTGTAAGCAATTTAGCTTAACATCTTGTTTTTATTAAATATCTGCGGTGAAAATCATAAGCCACTCCTTCCGTAAAAGTTAGTTCTCATCACTGCCTTTGGGTGAAATGTATTAAAAATATATCGAATTTGTGAACTTTTTCCTTTGAAAAGTAGATAAATCTTTGAAAGATATTTGTTAAATTTACAGAACTTCATTAATTATTTATGCAATTTATTTGTTAGAATCCATAATGTATTTCTGCGACAATAGTCTGTGTTGACAATGTTATATTATATATGAATATTAGAACACAACGTATTCCCCGAGTTTTACTTAAAAATAAATTCGTAGAATCAATTAAAATTGCCAGGTGTGTCAATGCAAAGCATCTGTTTAATGATAACAAATTATAATCAAAAAGAATTAATAGTAAAAAGGTTAGTGAACTAAAAAATTTAGTGATGACATTATCTTTCTGGCAGTTAATATCATAAAATTTCCACCGATACGAGCATAATAGATATTTAAATTAATAATAAAAAGATAAATTGAACTCAAGTTATTGTAATGTTTCTGAAAGTCAACTATTCTGTCAAAGTCTATGCATAAAAAGTTCTATTTATAATGAAATATTTTAATCTTAAATAATCGTATTTCTGAACATTTGTCTTACCTATGCTCTATGCTCTGACCATAACGATTCGTTATATAAAAGGGAAATATTAATCAGAATATATATAAGCATAGAAAAATCAATTTGAGAATAACAGTCGGAAACTATTTTCTAAACAACTATACATTTATTTATCTTTTGCTTTACACTGAAAACATAACTTTTACATTTACATTTTAATTATCTGAAATGAAAAAAATATTCGCTACATTATGTACAGGCAGTAATTCTAAATATTACTGAGTATAGACTTAAATTCTTGGTTTTTTAGTATAATTAGCAAATATACTGTAAATGTAGTGCAATTTAAATGACTCAATAAGACTCTTTATCTTTACTTAAGACATTACTAAGTTAGATATGATCAATAATAAAAGCACGTTAGTTTCCAATCCTTAGATACGAAAATTTTTTATTTAAGAACTATAAAAATGAAGGCGAACTACATTTCTTTGCTTAACAATTATAAGGGAAAATTAACTTATTCGCCAAACTTTCGCTGATAATTATTATAAAATTAATATACTTAAATATTTTGAAATATTGGTTTAATAAAATTCTTCGTTAACAAAAATAAATGACAGGTTTTATGAGTATACACAGAGCATTAAAATACGCAAACTTTTATATAAATAGCTTTATTATGAAATAAATACTAATGACAACAAAAAATCAAAAAAATATATTGCTTGTTGGCATACAGTATTAGAGGTATAGATAAAAAGAGACCATTTAAATGGTCAGTATAATATATACATTGGAAAGAGTGCTTGTTTTTGTTTAATGATCTAATGTTATTTCGCATCTTTCTATTATTTGGAGTTTTTCTTCCTTACCCTTACATCTTATTTTTCTTTCTTCCTTTTTCTAAGGTCTTGAAGTGTTCCGTAATAAAATTAAGTAATACAAGTATATTGTCTTCAATATTGAAGTTTCACTTAAGTTCAAATTAGGATAAATTGCAAATTTATTTTTTGTTGTCAAAATACTTTCAAATCTTATTACACAAAACTAGAGTTGTTTGCTTTAAGGTATTTTATAACGAATATATTTAGATTTTTAATGGTTTCGGCTTTTAATTTTATTTCAATTTCGTTTAATCTGAAATCTTTGTTTTTTGTTCAACAAATTTTAAACTTAAATATTAATTTTTTAATATAAAAAACGCTATTTAATAAGGTTCAAGTCGATAGAATCCATTCGATGCTGTGATATATTTTATCTTATATTATTTTGGACATCAAAAATTTTTGACTCAATTTGTTACACAGTCAAGCTTATCGTTTTGATCCATGTCAGCCTATCTGACTGTCTGTTTCACTATCTGTCAGTCCGTCTGTGTGCTGCAGTGGCTTAATGCGCATTGCGCTTGCAATCGCCTTTCTTAACCAATAAGATGTATTTTACATATAGAAAGTGCACTAAATATAAGAGTCGATCTTGTTTTAAATATAATACAATTAAATTAATATATATCGATTGATTTTAGTCAAAAGATGAAAGTGTATTAATAATATTGAAACTTAGCTTTTAAGATGATTACAAATAATATTTGTTTTATTGTTAAATTTATATTTTAAAAAATTGAACATTTTAGTCGAACAATTCCCTTGTGATACGCCTCACACTATTATTTTTTCACTTTACTGCGGCTTTTGTGCCTTTAAAATTATTATAAAACATTTTTAGAGATATTTTTGAACTTATTAATAAAAATGTTCAAATGTAGATAACAAATGTTAAAATCAATATCATTGATTTTAGTCTAAATTAAATGCTATCTTTTTAATTTTGTTCAATCGTGTACAGTAGTGAACAACATTATTATTATTGAACCAAAAGTGGAGCAATAATGTTACTTTACTTTATTTTTCCTTACATTTAATCGCAATAATAACATCGGCAGTCAATTGTTTTTTCTAAACAATTGTTATTTGTTTTATTGAGTTTTAACATTTTAATTCACATTTATGGTTAATTCCTATGGTTTTACTTCTTTTATTCTGTGATATTATATTTTCAACTCCAATTGGCATATATTCGGTTTGAATTGCTCTTATATTCGGTTTGAATTGCTCTTATATTCGATTTAAACTTTATATAAAATTCTTTATAATTTGTTGACTTCTAACTGTATCTGAGGTTCATTTAATATTCCGACCGAGAAGTTCATTATTTCGTTATATTGCTATAATTATATAGCATTTTATTGGTTTTTTGGAGAAATTTTAAAGCAACTTTTAATAATTAGAAATGAATTAAATTTTACTGAAAAAATTAAATTAAATTACTTGTGTGAAAGTTTTATTACATTAATAAAAAAGTAGACTACTTTATGTTATCCATAGTTTTAACAGCGAATGAAAATTATGCATTTCAATGTTCCAACAATTAAATTGCTTAAGAAAAATTCGAATCACGTGCGTTAACTTAGTAAAAAAACTTATAAATTTTCTTCATGCTGTACAACAATTGGAACTCTAAAGTAGAAAAGGATAATGTTTAGGGATAAATACAAAAGTCTAAATGCTTCAGCAGTAATCATAATAAAATTATTCAATTTAAACTAAAAATAATCAAATATTCGCTATCAGTTTCATAAATTCGTTATTTAGTTAAATATAGCGATTAATCACCAAAAAGTGATTAACGCAGATCTATACATATGAAGCATATTTTGTACTCTCAAATAACGAAATATTATATATTTAATATTGTTATAAACATTGTATATATTGAAGAATGACAAAAATGCTAGCATTCTATCGATTAAAGCATAACACGATGAGTTGTGCTTTTCGTTACACAGAAATAAATATGGGATGTTCTACTTTATACCGACAGTATTGTTGTAAAAAAAATTCAATTAAAAGTTTATTATTATTACCGGGTATTATTGTATTATATGTACTATAGGCGCACTATTGTTGGTGTTTCATGAGATATGAATAATTAAAAATTCTTATTTAATACAGTAATAGCTCATAACTATAACTAATTGTTACTAAATATCAAAGTACATAAAAAGTACATTTTACTCATAAATAACTGGAATATTCCTCATGATCTTTTCATTTTAAGCTCCGAATGCATTAGTTGTTGATTTAGATTTTTTTTGTTTACGTTGGATTTGTATATTATGTTAAGTTACTGTAAGTTTATTTAACTAGAGACCCACATCACAATACTTTTTTTCCCGCACCCGCATTTATTTCCCGATCCCGCATCACTTTCATCGACCACAATAAATGGACACTAACTGTTGCAAAAACGCATGTAATTAGTGTGCCTTTAAATGTTTACGTACTGTAAACAAATAAACAAAATACTGTCTTATGTTAAAAAACACAGATCGCATTGTATTAATTAATATATCTGCTATTAATGTATTTACGTCACGTGATTATTACGTGTTAACTGCGATGTAAACAAACATAACAGACTAATGAAACTTATTATAGTATAAGCAATGCGTGTAAACATATAAAGCATTTAACGATTGACTTAAATAATTTAAGACAAATATCAGTGAAATGTTGGCAACAATTTTGTGAAAATGGTCTCAAAAATCTTGAATCGCTTAGAATTTATTCTTGCTTTGAAAAAACAAAAAAAGCTTCGCAACAGTTGATAACTTTGCTATCATTTGCTCCAAAACTTGTTTCATTTGACACGGGTTTTACTAATAACTTATTCGAAGAATGCATTCGACTAAATAAACAATATTTATTCGATAATAAACAATTAATAAGTAGTTATTACATTCGTGATCACAATTTTATATCATTTGCTGATTATTTTAAGCATAGATTAAAGTCATTACACGTTAGAATTGATGACAACTTAGAAATTGAATTATTAAAACATTTGACTGATTTCGATAAATTAGAATATCTTTATTGCGAATTTAATGGAAGAGAATACCATAACTGCAATGAAGTGTTAAAACAGATTGGATTGAAATGTAAGCGATTGAAGGGATTAGTTATTGACCGTTTAATGGAACCATTTTATGAAATTTTTACCCATGGATTTAATTCACTTGAAAAATTATGTATAAAATTTGGACCTCAAATATTCGAAAATTTTGCTTTATTGGAAAATTGTGTGAATTTAAAACATTTTAAATTCGAGCAAATAATGATTAATGAAAGTGAATTCAAAGATATTCACTTATATTTACCACAATTAAAATCTATCGATATTAGTTTTGTTATTGGCGATGAAGAGAATGAAATCGTGACAAAATTAATGCAACATTTATCACAATTAATATATTTGTATGATTTAAAGATTGGTTATGAAGTTAAAGACTGTTCGATAACAACCGATGATATCATAACATTTATCGATAATTGTTTAAGTATTAGAAGAATTGGTTTATATTCGAGACATAAAAGTTTAATTAATACTAAAACGATTGAAGACCACATTAATAATTATAATAGAAAAGTAAATTTCAAAGAAATTAATAACTAATACAACAATCATTCATTTAATAATTAATCTTAATATACATTTTAATTTTAACACTTATTATTATTTTATTTGAAATAAACCATAACTTTGACAATAATTTTCAAAGCAATTTCTAATTTATTTACCATAAGTTGTATTTCATATTTAATTTTCACACATTAAAAGTTTTTGTTTTGTATGAGCTTTTAACAAGACTGTAAATCGAAAGACATTTTTGAACCCGACCAGAACTCGACACGGCTGTTGTCAACCCGATCCGAAAATTTCTATTTTTTGTTCATAATAATTTTTTAAAGATTTTTAAAACAAATATGCCTCATAAATATATAAATTATTAAAGCATTAGTACATATAATTAACATTTTGTAACAAATAAGTTTACAAATAAGAAAATAGTATATTTTTTGATCAATTTTTACAGAAGTCATTGTAAATATTTTTTAAAAATAGGATATATCGGATATTTAAATATTTAAAATATTTAAATAACCGACCCGACTATTTTGTTGGATATCCGACCCGAACCCGATATTACGGTTATCTGTTTACGAGTCTACTTTTAACCGTTTAATCCCGAAAATTGATGAATCATTTACGAAAATTCTCGTACGTATTATTGCATTTGTTATTATTGTTCTTTAAGTTTAAAATTTTAGATTCTAAGCCATTAACTGTTTTTTATAATAAATTTGATGCAAATATTTTTTAAACATATGATTTGTACTATTATTTAATTTTATTAACATTGATTAAGTAAAACTAATTCTGTATATTATAATTACACTTACTTCTTATTTGCATTGAATGTATTTTTATATAAATTTTTAATTCTTAGTTTGAATAAATAGTTTGATTCTCAATTATAAAAAGGTAATTGAGGTCTTAATACTTAATTTACGCAATTTGGAGAACACTGCGAAGCACTGTTTAGCTTAATTCTTACTCACATCGTAAGAAAAAAAATTTTATTTTAGGCTAAAAACTAAAAAGTATTGTTTCTAATTAGAGATAAAAATAAGATTAGAAAAGTTAGGGACTTTATTACGTGGTTTTCATATAAACAAAACATGGTAAAAAATTCATAAATTTTTTTAAATCAAAAATTATGATAACCGAATGTATTAAAGTCATGGAATAATTAAATTAAATATAAAAGTATATATGTTTTATTTCTCTCATTATTTGTTGACCTTATTTTAATCTGACAATCAATACAGTGTCAAAACTCTAGTTAAACATAATGGTAAATGTAGTGAAAAAAGAAAAAACAATTAACAATTAAATGCTAAAAAGTTTATTTAAAATTTTGATTGAGAATCAAACCCAATCACATATAAAAATACATTCAATGCAAATAAGAAGTAAATGTAAGTATAATATACAGAATTAGTTTTACTTAATCAATGTTAATAAAATTAAATATTAGTACAAATCATATGTTTAAAAAATATTTTAGTTTTTAGCTGAAAATAAAAAAATATTTCTTACGATGTAAGTAAGAATTAAGATAAACAGTGATTCGCAGTGTTCTCCAAATTGCGTAAATTAAATATTAAGACATCAATTACCTTTTAATACTAAATTCTCAAATTAAGATAAAATGCTTCTCATTTTTATGAAATTCAAAGTAAATTTTGAATTCGAAGATAATTTTATTAATATTTTTAGTTCACTTTCTCGGGTAGAAGTCCAGCTTATGCTTTTGACTATGTCCGTCCGTCCGTCCGTCCGTCCGTCTGTCCGTCTGTGTGTCCGCAGATTGAGAAGAGTTTATACAAATATCAAGAAAGTGAGCTTAATGATAACGTGTTGTTCTTGTTTTTGATGTAATATGAAGTATTTTTAGCAATTTACTCACAATTAGTTAATTGGGCAGCCTTTTGCAAAGTGAAACATTTGAGCAACTTATCTATAAGTCACAAATATTGAGCATTTCTTTGTAAAAACATGTACATAAGCTTATTTAAATACATAAATTTATCATATTGTAGTAAAGAGTTTAAGGAATAAATAATTCTTATTTCGTAATAGTAATTTTGTACGTATAAATCAGTAGCTATGCGTTTATATTAGTTAGTCTATTGTAGTCTAGTTAGTCGTGATGTAGCTACGAGTTTTCGTTTATATTATTTGTGTTTAATGATGTGTGGAAACTTAAGCTCACTTAAGATCAAAACATAGATTTAGTGAAAGTGTAAAGCTCAAAGCTCAGTGTACGTTGAGCTTAAATTTATAAGCTAAACTTAAACTTTAGTTCAGTAAGCATCATGAGCTTGAAAAGTTCATTAATTACCAAAAAAAATTAGATAAAATGTATTCATATTGTTCTAAATATAGTTTAGTCTAAAACAAAATATTTTACTTTTTGTATAAAATAAAGAAATGAAAAAAGTTAAGTCTCAACCCAACCCGACACGAACCCGACAGGCTTCTACCCGACCCGACCCGATTATCAAAATATTTTTTAATTCTACTAATTTTGCTAAAATTTCTAAAAAAATATAAAAGATAGTAAAACTTACTTAAAATTAGAAATAATATCTATAAATTAAGTATTATTTAAGTTATATAAAAATGTCATATTTCAAAATGTTTTCAAAATTTTAAAAGTTTTATGCTATAAATCTATGTTTTATTGGTTTGTCGCTTTTCTTCCAAATTAATCAAAACCCGACCCGACCCGACTCGAACAGATTTGAGCCCGAACCCGATCCGACCCGACAAACTTTTCGGGTACCCAACCCGAACCCGACATTTCGTCTAGTATATATGAGTTGTGTTGTCAATAGTGATATATAAACAAATGGATGTAAACATACGTGTTGTTTATAGTGTTTGTGAAACGTTTTGTGTATGATTTGTGCATCAAATTGAATCAATTTAATTGTAGTTTAATTTACGTCAACTAATATATCAAACAAAAGATGTGTGATTTGATTACAAAAGATAGTTTTGATAGATTTGGTGATGATTTGTGTGAATTAATATTAAGTTATCTATCGATTAGTGATTGTTTTCGTTTACAATGCGTTAACAAACAATTCAATAACAATATATTTAATAAACAATTGAAACTTATTATTGTGTCGAAAGGATCTAAATATTACCAAACAGATAAAAATTCAGTGATCGATGAGTTATTTACAACTAAACAAACAGAATTAGAAGTAAACGGCATTAATAATCATTTATTGAATTACGTGATGAATAAATGTATTATTATTATTGATATAACTATTGATTGTGAATTTATTGAAATAACAGACGAAACAATTAATATATTAAGCAATGCGTGTAAACATTTAAAGCATTTAACAATTGATTTAATTAAGACAAGAGATATATCACTTAAATGTTGGCAACAATTCTGTGAGAATAGCCTCAAAAATCTCGAATCGCTTACAGTTTGTTATGGCTTTGAAGAAACAAAAAAAGGTTTACAACAGTTGACAACATTGCTATCATTTGCTCCGAAACTTGTTTCAATAAACGTAGGTTTTACTAACAATTTATTCGAAGAATGTGTTCGACTAAATAAACAATATTTATTCGATAATAAACAATCATTGAGTGGTTATCGCATTCGTGATCACAATTTTATAGCATTTGCTGATTATTTTAAGCATAGATTAAAGACATTACATGTTTATATTGATTGTAATGTGGAAATTGATGTATTGATACGTTTGACTGATTTCGATAAATTAGAATATTTTTATTGTGATTTTATGCTTAGAGGAGACAAAAACAGTAATGAAGTGCTAAAACAGATTGTATTAAAATGTAAGCGATTGAAGGGATTAGTTATTAAAGGTTTATTACTATCATTTTATGAAATATTCAATCGTGGATTTAATTCACTTGAAAAGTTATGTATCATTGATCGATACAAAATTAGCAAAAATATTGCTTTATTGAAAAATTGTGTGAATTTAAAACATTTGAAATTCTATGATACGATTATTAATGATAATGATTTCAAAGATATTCACTTATATTTACCACAATTAAAGTCTATCGATATTAATGGTTATTTTAGTGGTCTTGAAGATAATAAAAAAATGAAAAAATTAATGCAACATTTATCACAATTAGAATATTTGTATGAATTAAAGATTTGTTATAAATATATTGACATTTTGATAACAACCAATGATATCATTACATTTATTGATAATTGTTTAAGTATTAGAAGAATTGGTTTATATTACGGATACTCAAAACATATCGATAAAAACACGATTGAAGATCACATTACAAAGAATAATAGAAAAATAAATTACAAGCAAAGCATTAACCATTTTAACATTTTTTGATTAATAATTTAGATTAACTTATAATCTCTAAATATTCACTCATTTATGTTTAAAATATTTCAATT
>JAQGAW010004304.1:0-11098 GCA_034698025.1 Phthiracarus crinitus | reverse complement strand
TCTATCACTCCAAGTTTCTCCATCTCTTTAGCCTGTAGTTGCATAGCCTCTCGTTGCGCTGGAGAGCATCTATAAGGCGGTACGTGAACTGGTTAGTTGTTCTGGATATCGACCCGAACCGACAGTTAAGCGAAAAACAGATATAAATATATTTATTGAGTAGAAATCCCATAATTTAGTCCATAATTTGACAATAAATATTAATTAATGAGGCAAATATTATTTATTTAATTCTGCTATTTCTTATAAATTTAATGTTTTATTTAAGAATAAATTGTTGAAATTATGTACAATATTAATTTTTGAATATATATTTTTTAGGAAAGCTTGTTTATCGGGTTATCTGTTTACTGTCGGGTTCGTTTAAAATGAATTCGGTTTAACCGACCCGTAAACAGCTTTTCTACAAAACAATGATATTCATGCGAGAGATCAGTGCCCCTCAAATGAAACCGTTTCTGAGTTATACAATATAAATACAGTGAAATCAATAGATTATTCTTTTCGTATGGCTATTTTTATCGCATAAACAACTTGATAAACGCAAATTTTTGTTTTTAATTCAGCTGTAACATCATTATCAAATAAACAGAATTTCTTCGATCAACCCATACTATTATTTTAGAAAAATATTTAAAAAATGGATTTTAAGCTCATTTTAAGTTAAATTTTAACGAACTTTGGTCCTTTTAAAATCAATTTTAGCTCATTTTTGGCAATTTTGAAGTCATTTATTTGTTCATTATAAGCCAATTGTTAGGCCAATTTTAGTTACCCATTAATAAATACTAGTAATTTGCATTCGCATTCGCTCATATTGATTGTATTTTATATTGTTTGTCCCATTTATATATCTTAGCATTCATTACTTTTCCTTTAGTAACATGTTTATAGCTATTATAACCGGTATAACATTTTATATTATTTAATATGACCGTCATATTTTATTTTGTATTATTGATGCATATTGTGCTTAATTATTGTACAAAACAATATTGCTCTGTATTATTTATTAAATTTTTTAAGGTATTGTTAGGCAAACTCAGTAAAAATAGCTCTATTTAGTATTGTAGGGGAATGTGATGGAGAGAAAAACAGAGATGAAGTGATTAATATATAATAAGGATAAGGATAAGGATAAAGAATAAAATCTTTTAACAAATATTAATTGGACGAGTGTAGGGTGGGGTAAACTCATCGGATTTTTACGTCAATTTTTTCAATTTAGACCAATAACGTATCACAATATTTTATTTATTGTGTCCTTAAACTTTAAAAAAAATTTGGAGGGGGTATAAGGGGGTAGAATCCCTTTTGGGAAACCCTGATAATATCATTGAATTGACTTCACAGAGAAAACTGTAAACGTTTACTTCGCAACACTTGTCTAGTATCACAAAGGTTTATAATAATGTTGTACTTATAAAATAACTTGTTGAATACATGAAAATTGAACAAAATTACTTAAAAACAAAATAAAATATATGTATCAATATATAATCAATAGAACTTCAAAATCAAGTTAGAAACATATAAATTTATTTGTGTACGAATTTTGTATGTAAAATGAAGCGGTTTTAGCTCCAATTCTAATTTAGCTATTTTTGATAATAAATGTTATTTTAAGTGATATTTTGCTCATTTATTAATGCTATTTATAGCGCTGTTTTCTTATGCTATAAAAGCAATTTTTTTGAAGCTCTAATAATAAAATATAAGAAATATAGCGATTAATTATTGTAAATTCTTTAGGAGTGTTTCCTTTGATCATTTTTCTATTGCACCAAATTTTCGAATTTTGAATTAAATAGAGTTTATAATACTGACAGCAAAATTATTGAATGGTTTTTATTATTATTGTAAACGAATATATTTTAATTATTATATGATATGAGTATTGTTCACACCTTCCAACTTCTCGAAGTGTTTTTGACAGTTTTTTATATTAATTAAAGTAACAGCTGATGCTAAACAACAAAAATAACAATTAATAATAATAATAATAAATAATAATAAATAATAAACATACGAATAGTTGGATCCGAGAGAATAACCATAACATAAGTGTTTGGTGTAAACGATTCAATAAAAGCAGCAAAATTTGAATTTTTAATTTCCATTGATTTGAATTGTGCCGCCATTTTACCACAACTTAACTTAAATTGTTTTATAATATTTGAAACCTTTTCGAAACGATGAACATCTGGATGTGGTTTACGTTGACAATAACAGATGACAAGGAATGTCGATCTTTCAAACAACAATACTTCGTCTGCTTCAACAATATCTGCAAACAAATTCAAATTCTTTTCCAATTCTTGAACATTTGGTACTAAAGTATGGACTATTGTTGACCACGCCTTGTATAGTGTTTCGTCCCATATTGCTATCAAATACAATAACAATAATAAAACTTATGAACATTTGTCTGTATTGTTGACATACACGTTGGAAAGCATTTACATTCCAATGGAAGCGATAATCTTTTCAAATCTGTTTCTCTTTCATTGAATATCTTTTTATTAAAAAACATATGAATTAATATTAGAATGAATGAAAGAATAAAAATACTATTTTTATGAATGAATTTAATACCAATTCTCGTTGATTTTCTTGAATTAAATCCATTTTATGAATCATACAAAAGATATTTGCTTCTGGAGATAACGCAAGAATCGCCTAAACAATCAGATAATATTAATAAATACTTATAGCATAGTTACACAATAGGGAATAGATGGACAAATGCGCGCCTTAGGACTTTTGGGACCTTAGGACTTGGGGTCCTTACGGGTTCAGGTTTGATTCCATGTCCTTAAAATCTATTAAAGTCCGAGTTCAGGTTAGACTAAATTAAGAACTGGTCCTATTAGGTTCAGGTTCGAGTCTTTAAAAGTTAGAACCTGGGACTTTAATTAATAAAAATAATACGTAATTTACTCAAATACTTGCCAATACTGTAAAAGTAATATTTTTAGAAAAATTATTTTTTGTTGCACTTTAATCACATAGATAAGCATAAATTAGACATGATTCTTAATAAAAAGGCATTACTAAGAGACGATATATATATAAAATTGATCTGTTTTCTTTAATATTATTTATAACTCAGGTCCTGAGTCAGGACCTTAAAGACTCGGAACTGTTCTGAGTACTCGAAAAATCCACAGATTCAGGTCCTGAAATGTTTTATAGGTCCAAGGATCAGGTCAGGGGTTCCTTAAGGATCTTCATCTATAAAATAGGGATCAGATTTAGGAAATCTTACTTTTTAAAGAGGTGTTAAAAACTAATCGGATTCAAACAACAATGTTTTTATGCACAATTTTTTAACAATTCAACAAAATTTTCAATTTTCGTACTTGAATTTTCCAAATTTTGTGTGGGGATTGGTCAAAAATTTCAAATTTCTAAGGGGGTTAACCCTATGCAAGCACAACCCCTTTATTAAATATGATTAATAGAAATATGAGATGTAATCAATTGGTTGAAAAAACACATACCTCTAGACATGACTGATAATAATGCAAATCTTTTTCCAATTCACGTGATTCGACATCAAAAACATAAATCAAAACTTCAACATTTCTGAATATATTGTCTCTTTGAGTATGGATATAGTTTTCCATGAATGCTTCCTGTCCTCCACAGTCCCATATATTTAATGCAAGATTACCCAAAAACCTCACGTGTGAGCGTTCGACATCAATGGTCGCTCCAAGTCTTCGTGTGTCGCGTGGGATATAATTAGCAAATATGATGGAACGCATTGATGTCTTTCCCGAACCACTTTTACCCATTAATAATACCTTTTTCTTCATGTTTGTTGTCAATTCAATGCATTCAATGAAATTGAAGTGAATTTGATTTTAGGCGTAGTTTTATATCAAATGTTTTGTTTATTTTATTTTATCTCAAAATCACATGTTATTTACGATTTGGACAAAAATAAATATTTAAAGATTTTCGTAATACACTCCAAAATTTAGGGAAAATTCATTGAAAACTGTTTATGACAAAATCACTAATCAAATAAATTAATAACAATAACTTTATATCTTATTATATAAATAATTGTATAGAAATTGCATATGAATGCAAATATTTGACCAAAAATCACTTTAACGTGAGTTAAGATCTAATATAATTTTATTATTAATACAATTAAAATAAATTATTTTTAATATTATTAATTAAACATTTATTAAAACAATTGTGTGATATTGTTTTGGTGCTATTCATAACTGTCTCTATTCATATATAACTTTATTAATGTTACAAATATGAAAGATATATATCTTATTCACAAAAAGTCTTATCGCATATCTATGATATGTTTTGCAATTATTTTCGGCAAATATTTTATTAAGGTATCACAAATATGTCTGGAAAAATTATCGGAACGGGACACAACAGGATCGGGATTGACCATATTTTTACGGGATTTATCGGGACAGAATTGTCCCATAAAAGTATCGGGACGGGACAAGATTTTAGAACTTGTTAAGAAAATCCCGAAAATCTCTAATTATTCTGATTAATGCGTCAGATGTCGTTAATTTACATCGCAATAATCTTCAATATTTAAGTATTTATTGAAAGCTTTAAGTTTCTTTGCGCAAAATGTCGATAAAATTTATTTGATATATAAAATTAAACATTGCAATTAAATAACACAAAATATTTTCTGGACAGGACGGGACAGGAAGTAATGTTTCCCTAGTATTATACAGATACCGCCTGTCTAAACGAGAGTTTCACAATTAATTTTATAGTTTGCATATAATAGTACTATTTTCATAGCACATATGAGCACATAAAGTAAAAATTACGGTTTGAAAACATTGATTATCTTTTAAAACTATTTTGCCATTTTTGAACAATGCCTCCAATTTGCTTAAGAATACTATAAATCGATTCCTATAATTGTAAGCTTTCTAACGATATATATATTAACGACTATCTAATTTGATCCTAACTGAAATTAATCTGGATCAATTGGAACAATTAACAATATATATATCGCTGGAAAGATTATAATTATAGGAATCGATTTATTGCATTCTTAAGCAAATCGGAAGTGTTGTTCAAGAATGGCAAAATAGTGGTAAAAGAAGATAATCAATGTTTTCAAACCGTAATTTTTGTTTTATATGCTCATATGTGCTATGAAAATAATACTATTATATGCAAACTAAAAAATTAAGTGCGAAACTATTAACTGCTAGTAAAATTGGAACCCAAGACTAACAGACAAAACAAATACATTAACTAATTGAGGCGTTAGTAAAACAAAGAAAACGAACCGAACTGAAGCTATGGTTAATCCGATGACCTGATATAAACAGATATATAAATATTTAGTAGTTATTTAATTTTGCTATTTTTAACAAAGTTAAAGTTTTAATTAAGATTAAATTAATAAAATAATATACAAAAGTATTATTTTTTATGACTTTGCAAAAATCTATTGATTTGACATTGTCCGTCTGTATATCTATCTGTCTGTCACACCCTGTCACGACTTTTTATTAATTGTCCGTCAAACTCACCGTATTTAGCTGACAATATTTTTGTCTTCGGCTTAAAAATTTTTATAAAAAATTTTTTAAAAAAAATATTTTCCAACGAAAACCTAAACCATCCCAATCGTTGCTTATGCAGAAATATCATGTATATATTTGGACTCATCCTAGATTTGGGAATTCGTAAATATCTGTAATTTCAGTCGAAGAAGCCTATCGTGTTATACCGTTGCTATAATACTTAAACTTATAATGAATGTAAAGTATATTTTTAATGAATGTATAAGTAGTATACGTGATATTTTTAATGAATTTGATACAGTAATATCATTAAATCGACTTCACAGCAAGAAATGAACGTAAACGTTAACTATTGATTAGTAGTATTACTAAGGTTTATAATAATGTTATAATTATAAAATAACTTGTTTTATACATGAAAATTTATAAAAAGTACTTAAAAACAATATAAAATATGTGTTATGGCTTTTAATTTTTGAACTAAAATGTGTTGATTATAGTGACAGCAAAATTATTTCCATATTTATGGTTAATGAATATAATAAGTGTTATATGATTTGAGTATTCTTCACACCTTCCAACTTCTCAAAGTGTTTTTGACAGTTTTTTATATTAAGTAAAGTAACAGCTGATGCTAAACAACAACAACGATAACAAATAATAATTAATAATAATTATTATTATTATAAATAAAAAACATACGAATAGTTGGATCCGAAAGAACAACCATAACAAAAGTGTTTTGTGTAAACGATTCGATAAAAGCAGCAAAATTTGAATTTTTAAATTCCATTGATTTGAATTGTGCCGCCATTTTACTACAACTTAATTTAAATTGTTTTATTATAGTTGAAATCTTTTCGAAACGTTGAACATCTGGATGTGGTTTACGTTGACAATAACAGATGAGAAGGAATGTCGATCTTTCAAACAACAATACTTCGTCTGCTTCAACAATATCTGCAAACATATTCAAATTTTTTTCTAATTCATTAACATTTGGTACTACAGTTTGGACTATTGTTGACCACGCCTTGTATAGATTTTCATCAAAAATTGCTATCAAATATAATAACAAATATAATAATTATGAACATTTGTCTGTATTGTTGACATACACGTTGGAAAGCATTTACATTCCAATGGAAGCGATAATCGTTTCAAATCTATTTCTCTTTCATTGAATATCTTTTTTATTGAAAAACATGAAATTATATTTTATTGAACGAATGAAATATTCAATGAATGAATGTATTTTTATGAAAGAATTGAATACCATTTTTCTTTGATCTTCTGTATGAATTAAATCCATTTTATTAATCAGACAAAAGATGTTTGCTTCGGGAGAGAACGCAAGAATTGCCTAAACAAAGGATAGGTATGGTAAGGGTTGCAGTCACTGGTAACGAAACACAAACAACACAATACCAAACAATACCTCAAGACATGATTGATAATAATGCAAATCTTTTTCCAATTCAAGTGATTCGACATCGAAAACATAAATCAAAACTTCAACATTTCTGAATATAATCTCTCTTTGAGTATGGATATAGTTTTCCATGAATGCTTCCTGTCCTCCACAGTCCTATATATTCAATACAAACCCAAAAACCTCGTCTGTGAAAGTTCGACATTTATGGTCGCTCCAAGTATTCGTGTCTCGCGTGGGATATAATTTGCAAATATGATGGAACGCATTGATGTCTTTCCGGCAAAACTTTTACTCATTAATAATACCTTTTTCTTCATTAATAATACCTTCTATTGAAATTGAAGTGAAATTGATATTTAGGCGTTGTTTTATATAAAATGTTTTGTTTGTTTTATTTTATCACAAATCATATGTTATTTACGATTTGGACAAAAATAAATATTTAAAGATTTTCGTAAAATACTCCAAAATTTAGGGAAAATTCATTGAAAACAGTTTATGACAAAATCATTTAACAATTAAATTAATAACAAAAATGTTATGTCTAATACGCTAATATAAATAATTGTACAGAAATTGCATATGAATGCAAATATTTGCCCGAAAATCACTTAAACGTTAGTTTTAATCTAATATTATTTTATTATTAATTTATTTTAATTGTATTAACCATTGTTTGAAGCAATTGTATGATACTATTTGGTGCTATTTATGGTGCAAATTATAACTATGTAATTGGGGCTAAAGTATATGAAGCAAATAATTTACTTATAATGACACAAACCTTTGAACGTATATTAATGGACTTTTCCTAATCTTTTATCTATAATGTATTTAAAATCATATTTACTTTAATTGAGTAAATATTTATTATGTTTCCGATGTTATCTTATCGGAATTAAATTGATATAAACTTTATCGTTAAGGAAGAGAGCATAGCTTTATATAAACATATTGGTATTGTATATTAATTAATTATAATTTTAAATATCTTATATCTTTAATGGTATGTCTAGATAAAAGGAACGTTAATTATTAACGTTTTTAAAATACATTGACATCGGTTTGTTTAAACATAATTTTTTTGTATTTTCTGATAAAAACAATACAAAAATTTGATGCGATTCTCTTTTATTAATTTATATTAGAGATGAAAGTTGAAAACAATGTATCCATAAAATTGTAGAAAACTTTTATCAGTAACAATGACTGCTCAGTTATAAGTAAGTTCTGACATCAATTATTTGCCACATTAAAGATAATCAATTTTACACATAATAGTAATACCCATTCGCTTTCCCTAATATTAAATTGTAAGTTATGGCTTGTTTAGATAGAATATCGTTAAAGTTGGTCGCGGATCCGGATATAAGCAGATCGGATGAGGATGTTTACAAAATTTAGAAATTTAGCTCGTAATGAATGTTTATTATTTTATTATTTTTTAATAATTATTAATAGAGATCCAATAAGTAGCAAAAAATTTAGCAAAATATAATTAAAAGTAGGATTTTTAAGATAATTGTATTATTTTTTTTTTAAAAATTTATCGATAATTTTTAAACTTTCACTTTATCAATGGTTTAAGAGGATAGCATCCAATATACAATCAAAAACATTGCAACTCGTAGCATATGTTAAAATTTTTCATAGTAAATATAAAATACTTTTAAATGAATCACTGTTATGTATCGCGGTTTTAGATTATTAAAAAATGTTATGAGGAAACAAATAAACTTATTAGAATTAAAAGATAAATTTTTAAATTAAGAAAAAATGGCAAATAAATTAACAAAATAGCATTTATAAATGGAGCTTAAAAGTAGACTCCCAAACGTGCTCCCGATTTGTCAAGCACCGCAGGCCCCAACGATTTACTCCGGCCGGGCCGAGCTCGGGTCAAAAACTAAGAAATGTTGGGCCGGACCTTAATTTAAATATTTCAAGCTCGAACCACTCCTTTATTTAAAGTTTTATTCAACCACTTTTTTCTTATAAACGAAGTTATAATAAGCTAATATTTTAATATCATTAAAATATCTACATTAAAACATATAATGTATAATATTTATCATTTATTTATGATAAAATTTTAGAATTTTAAAATAAATACAGAGCGAAAACAATTATATTGAATTGAACGCCAGTAATTTGTGTCGGGCCGAATCTGGTCGTTCTTTGCTTTTTTTAAAAATAATCGGGCTCGGACCGGGCATCAACATGTCGGGCCGATGTCTGGCTCGGGCCTTAAAATTTTAGTGATTTGGGAGTCTACTTAAAAGCATCTTTTATAAGTGATTTGAGTTATATATACATTTTATATGCTTTTAACTTATAAAATAAAAAAGAATATATTTTTGCATTTTAGATCCCTTATTATTGCTAGTAAAATGTAATTTTGCAGATTACAAATTAATAAAAAAATTTTCAAAGGTGTTTGGAATAATTTTCAAGTTGTTAACGTCCATATACTGTACAAAGTCTTTTAAGGTCAATAAATTTTTGGAATATGTGTCGAACTAAAATCTTCAATTATTTTTCAGTGTCCGTCAGATTAAATTTTTAAACTGAATTAATTTTATTATTCAAGTAAGAACTTAATTATTTTAAAGTTTATCAATTAGGATTCATGAGTTGTTAACAAATAAAAACAAATTGTTGATATTATAATTCACTTTATTTTAAGATCATTAGAAATTCATCATAATTTATTTTAGTAAAATGATTTGTATGATTAAATTGCCGATTGAATAATAAATAAAAGGGTTGTTAGTAGTATATGTACGTTTGGCAACTCGCTTTAACATGTAAAATCGTTATCTAGCGCTAAATCAGTATCTTATTACGCTCATGGGTATATATATTTGTTTTATAGTATGTAGGTTATAGATGTGGTTGTAATGTGTTATAGTTATAACTTGTTGTATGGTAGTCTCGTAGTAGTATATGCCCGTTACAAGTATCCTTCACGCTATGGGATGACGAAAAATCGTGATTTTTATGGCGTCTAACAGACTGATATTTATTTGTTTAGTTAGATTTTATTATACTAATAACAAATAACCGTTAGGTTATAATTTGATGATAAGAAGTGGAAAATTCCTATGACCTAAATAAATTATACAGTGTAACCTACCTAAGGCCGTTGATCAGATATTTTTAAGTTTGTTCAACACGTTTTCATTATTGTATCACGTAAGTGATATTGTAAGCTTTTATGTGAAACATTCTAAGCTTAATCAACATATTTACTTGCCACCACAACGAATCGGAAGTTTTAACAACGAAAGTCTTCTGAACTCTATCTACAAATTCATCAATCTAACAACTCGTTTTTAATCGATGGTGAATTCGAGATAAAGGCTACCATAACAAAGTCAAGTACAAAGCCATTACAAAAAGCGATTGGTTATTGCTCACAAACGATTACGGACACACGAGTTTTAACCTGAATGTCGTTCAAAGTAATTTTTACATGTAAATGTCATTGGGGACTACAATTATATTACATGGAATGACATTTAATGTTATTTTTATAATATATGTCGTTACAAGTCTGTTCATATTACTTGGGATGACACTCTAAAAGATAATAAAATCATTACATTGCTGGAAAAAGAAAAAATTATTTTTGAAAATTGCGCGCTTCTTAATATCATAATTTTGTATAGTATGTTATGTCATATCAATTTTTGACTAAGTTAATTACGACCGCAACGACATCGGATTATTATAGTTAACAATGACCTACAAAAGTTGAATCATACTCATACTACCTTATAATATCCTCATTTCACTCTAATAGTGTCCTTATAATCTCCTCATAATCTGATAATCTCCTCATAATCACTTCATTATCTCATTATTATCTCATAATCTACTCATAATCTCCTCATAGACATCCTCTTAGTCTTCTTATCATCATTATTAAATTGTTATAACTTACAATCTATGCATAATTATGACTCCCAGTATACTCCATGGCAATTATAGTGATTATAACCCAGATTTTCCCTTTGAAATTGATGTTTATTACTATAGTACAAATATTCATACATATTTAAAAATTATTATATAATGCTAACTTTTATTCATGACCTATAAATTGTTAACATTA
>JAQGAW010004303.1:0-11099 GCA_034698025.1 Phthiracarus crinitus | reverse complement strand
CACTATAGCATTAATACATACATACTGTAACTCACACATAGGTCATTAACCTTACAGTAACTATGGTAACACTGCCTTTACTTTAACATTAGAGATCGCATCGCTGATAAAAATAGTGCTTTTGTGACGTCACCCCATAGCGTTACGAAAACGAATAATTGGCATATACTACTTAGATATTATTTTTGATTTATGTTTTTCAATTATTAAACGTTTTTTACAAATATTGTGTCAATTGTCGGGTTTTTTGGGTTATCATGGGTTATCGGGTTTCTTATCGGTTCGGTTCGGGTAGCTCATCAAATATCTCGGTTCGGTTCGGGTTAAATTTAAGATATGTCGGTTCTAGTCCGGTCGATTAACTACTACCCGAACATCTTTAAAAATTATTTATAAATTTACATAACGAAAAGCTTTATATAAAATATTATCATCTTATTCTCCCAATAACTTAATTTGAATTGATATTCTGTGCTAATAATGCTCTGTCATTAATATTGAAACTAATTTGTTCATACATATTCATTTATTTATGAAATTTAACAAACACTAAACGAGTTATATAAATGTAATAAGACATTATCGTTAAAAGATTAACAAAAGGATTTATATTTAGATATACCCAAATTTTAAGTTTGCTCTTCCGCTTTATAAATGTATGATTATTTCACTTTTTATTAACAGCACTAAAAAATCGGTATTGTGTGCACGTATAAAATCATTTAAGCATAATCTGGTAAACATCTAATTACTTTTTTATCGGGTTTAAGGGTTAGCCATAGGTTTGAATGAGTTCATATGCTACAACTCTAGAGTAGGTTCGGTAAATATAGTTTTGTCGGTGTTTTTCTAACCGAACTATATTTAGTATTTTGTTGCTTTAGTATAGCAGTCACAGATTGAAGCACTGATATAGACTTAGAGGTGAGACATAGAAAAAGGTGGCGACACGTTATTGTTATTTATATCTCTCACCAATAAGTCAATATCTGTGATAGCAGTAACATATAGATATTTATCTTTTTATACAAATCAATGCATAATTTAAAACTAATTATTTTATAGTCAAATAAATGGTTAATTCCTTATTACTTATAGTCAGGGTTACGTTGATTCAAATTTCGCATCTGCCATGGCTACAGGTGTATCCGAAGAAGTGCTAAAATAAGTGGCACAAAAATTTGCTGATAAAACACCATTAAAGCGAAACGGAGTGCCATTAGATGTAGCAAAGGCTGTGGTGTTTTTAGCATCGACTGACGCGTCATACATAACGGGAGCAAATTTAGTTGTTGATGGCGGATCTATTTATAATATTCAGTTCAAAGTAAAATTAGTTTTACATTTAATATTTTATTGTGAATAAATGAATTTTGAATTTAATTAAAATGTGATGTTCTGTCTAATAATATTAAAAAATTATTATTGAAAAAATATCTTCCGATCATGTTATTAATAAGATTCTAATTTTTAAAACTACATTTATTGTAGTTATTTTATATATTAAGCCACTAAATAAATTCCTATGTTTATGAATAATATCATTATTTCACAGAAATCGTAAATTATTTTAAGCATATGTAGATATACAGAAATCGTTAATTATTTATACCTGCTTTAGTACTAATATTAGGGTAAAATGAAACAATGGATGGTCTTTTTTAATGTTTATAAGGGAGAGATTAACAAAATATAATTATCTATTTATTTATAAGAGGCTTAATGAAAATACGATCTCTTGTGCTAACTCTTTATCTACAAGTACTGAAAGCCCTAAACTTGTTAAAATTTTATCGGCAACTTATTTCATTCATATTTAGTGGCCTTAAATAAAATAACTATAGGGTACAGTATGTTTAGTGTATTTTATTTAATCATATATGTGTGAATCATTTTGATTAAACGAATGTGTGCATCTATCTATTTATGTGTAAATAGGAGAATCAAATAGTTATGTATAACCAAATCTAATTGGATACATATTTTAGGCTATAATTTACTTTAATAAACAACATAGAAAAGCATAAAATATATAAACGAGTTTACATTAACCTGTTTATAATAGACTTGAATTGTTAATAACTAAATATTCCATTAACATTGTATTGAATTATAATGACAAACATTATATGGGAAATATAAATGTGAGTCACTCTACTGCCTGAATGTTTTGGAAATACAATTAATGAGTATTACTTTAAAAGATTTAAACACTATTTATATGTATTGGTTCGTGTTATACCAAGAAAAAATAAAATTAAAAATAATTTGGAATTTTATTTTCTTTTAAGCCAAAGCAAAATACAATTTTAAGTAAATAAAAACAAAATTGAATTAAAACAACACTAGATGTGCCTAAAGTTTAATTACAATTGTGTTTACCCATTGTTATGCAAATATTGCCAGATTTCGAAAAGAGCTCGAGTCTGTTATTGAGATCGGATTTGATACACTTTTATTCGGTTTTTTGGTATGAAGTGAACTCCATTTCACATTTTTAAATATGGGAACAAATGTTGCGAAATATGGTGACATTGTTAGCACTGCTATCCACTCGAATAATGCGCTTAAACAGTGATAAACGTAACCATTTTGTTCACTCGACCACTTAAGTCGATAGTTAGTGTCGAAATAATTGTCGTCAATTACCAACAATAGAAATGTAAAATATGTACAAAACGCGGCAATCATTACAATAATAATAATAACTTGCATTCTTCCCATTAATTTTTCATACGCATTCTTACCAAATCTCAACAACACGTTTGCCTAACGTTTATAAAAGTAAATTAAATATTTAATTTACATCACTAGAATCTAATTTTAATTTTTAAAAATTGAAAAAGAAATAGAAAAAATTAAACGAAATAAAAATTCAATTAAATAGAAAATATGACAAAGTTGAAAAACATATGAAATTTGAATGAAATTTAAAAATTAGAAATTATTTTTGAATTTTATTTTGAATAATTTAGATTAAAATGCAATCTGCAATCAAAAAACTTTTATAAAATTTAAATCGTCTTGTAAATTAAATAAAAAATTTTAAATCTAAAAATTATATGCATATTAATAGTTTAAATAAATAAAAATTATAAATAAAATGTACTTAAATAGTGAAAAATTTTCAAAAATAAAAACAAAATGCAATTTTTATTAAAAATTTGATATTGAAATAATATTACTAGAATCTGTATTTATACCATTATTATTTCATACAATATTCCTGGGAATAAAGCAACGACTAATCCAATTGAGTGCATTGTGATTAATTCAGTCGAACGATAGTTACCGATAATTAAAAATCCAATCGAAACAGTATGTCCCAAATAATGGCTCAGTTTATTACAAAAGTTTAAATCTTTCAGTAATAATTTCGATTTGATTGAACCTTTATCATTGATGTTATCGTTGTTTGGGGTGTATTCCAATTTAATTTGTTTATATCTTATGTATATTGTGAATGAGACTGGAAGTAAATCAATTAAAAGTTTTATGTTTTTGAAGGTCAAAGTACTACCATTGTTAGGCGATTAAAGTCTCGGTTACCATACATATAAATTACAACAATGCTTTTCGATGTACAGCATGGCATTATTTCGCAAATTTTATTTAAAATCTATGTATTTAAGTACAGTTCGATGACAATTAAATGATACAAAAAATATTTGAACCGTGAGTTCTAAAGCTAAACGTTATAATTACTGATAAACATATAAATGCATACAATTTGTTAATAAAATACCAATTTAAGTATCACTATTGAAAATATTTGTCATTAAATTGTAATAATTTATATTTAACCATATATTTCATTTCAAATGATGAGAATAAGCTCAAGCTCGGACCAGCAAGCTTAAGCTAGCTCAAGCTCAATTCAATGCTATAAAGTAATAATTTATATTTAACCATATATTTCATCACTAATCATAACTTTTCCAATTTCAAAGATAAATGGCTATTAAAATGGGGTTTTATGAGGTTTAACTGATTTACTCTAACAATTATTTCGTATATTATTACACGTTTTAAAAATAGAAAAACTAAGCATAGAAACGTAAAATAATTACTCATAATAGCAGTTATATCCAAAAGTTGAGAGAATAGTGAACTCTCTGGTAGTAATCCGCCAGCGTCTGAAATTTCAGGTAACACTGGCTCGACGTGACCGTAATAAACAGCCAATGAATATCTAAATTTAAACGTAATACATATAAAAATCAATAATTTTATATTTATAATGATTTAAATGATATAATTTTATGTGGTTATCAAAACAAAACTTACGGTATAAAACAAAACATGGGAACCAATAATGAAACAGATAATGGAAATATATAAAGTGGAATCATTATTATAAATAATTTACTTTAAGTTCATTCAATGCTAACGATAGAGAAACGAATTAAAAATATCTGGTTTGCAAATGTAGAGATAAATAATGAGACAAACATTTTAACTTAGAATTAAAACTGAATTTCTTAAACAAAACTTTCCTTTAAAAATAATCTATATTTACTATTAAAACTACCATTGATGCTGTAAAACAGGTTCATTTTTATCTTGTTATAGCGAATCGTCGCGGTTTAGACTAATCCCAACTACGAATTAAACCAAATATATTTTTAAAAATATTAATCACAACATAAAACGTGTTTAGCATAAAATATTAAAATAAAGAAATGTAATGTAATGTTAATAGTAAATGCTTTATTAAATGCTTTAATTATTTATGAAATATTGTTCGCTTTAGGAATTTTTGAAGCATTAGGTTTATTTAATAAATTACAGATAGTTTGCGGTTTAGAAAATTATGAGCCACAGGAATATTTAGTTAATGCAATAAAAAATGATGAGAAACCAGTTCTCTAACTTTAGTATTTTACAAAAGATTTTAACTATTGATTAAAAGCTAGAAGTGTACTACTTTTACATTTTACGTGAAAAGTATTTTTAATTAATATTAAAATAATCATTATATCTCTGCTTCAATGCAATGATATTGTAATTTTGGAAACAACTTGTGGCGAATCGGGATATTTTCTTTATATTTATTATAGGATTTAAATAAACATTTTATTTATTATGTGGTTTTCAATATGCCAAAAATAGATAAATATTTATCATTGTAATGTGACTACAATTATATTTAGAAAACTAAACGAAAATAGCAGTAATCTTAATTTAATTTTTAACTCAAACAGTTTTCATCTATAATTAGCATAATAAGCGCATTTTCAATATGTTGTAATAAATTATTATTAGTAGGATATCAGCCCTTATAGCACCGGATAGCGCTTAACATGGGAGGCATCGCACTGTTGTGGAGATCCTCCCCAAACCATCGCACTATTGTGTGCCAAAACCTCCCCTACCAATCCAACTGTTTCGTGGCACCTCGAATACAAATACCACTGTTGTGTGGCACCTCCCCTACCACCCACTATTGTGTGGCACCTCCCCTACCACCCACTATTGTGTGGCACCTCCCCTACCACCCACTGTTGTGTGGCACCTCCCCAAGCCATCGCACGGTTGTTTAATGTGTTTTGTAATAATTTTTCATTTAAAACTTATTACATTAGATTATGAATATAAAATAAATTATCTAAATTAGATCCTACTCCTCCTCCTCCTCATTAATTTATTTTAGTAACTATTAAGAATTATTTAAAATTATTTAAAATATTTTTTAGACGATTTGATGATAAATCAAAATTCCCATCGTTAGCAGCATTAATTACTGATTGTAACATTGTAATAGAATCAGGAATTATTGTATCCTCTTCATCACTACCATATTCTTCAATAGAGTCAGTTTAGTTAATTCCCACCAACCAATAATTTCAAATTCAATACTGTGTTATTAAACTAATTTTACTTTTATATTGGACTCAATCAAACCAGCATTCTGTTCGATTGAGTTGTTTTTCAAGCCGGAATCATGTGTGATCGATGGAGTTACCCCTAATGTATTATCTTATAAAGTATTTGACTTGAATCCTTCTAATCCTATCGAGTTGTTGGATTGATGCCCTTTATTTAAATTAAATTATACTTTTCAACATCCATTTCACATTAAAGATTTAATTCATCTTTGAAATTGAATATATAGTTAGCATTTCGCATTTCTGCATACAATTTGCGAAATTCGTAAGCATCTTTTTTCTTCAAATTTTTCACTCCATAATATTTAATATCCGGAATATACCCTTCATAATTCCTGTTAATTGGAATATTGAACATGTGTGGGAATTTTCCTTTTGTATTACGCAACCAAGTTCGAATGCCTCAGGAAGTTTATTTAGAGGTTGGAGAAAGAATGCAAGACTTTTATTAATTACCAATTTCTAATTTCAATAATTTTTTTCCTTGCATTATTATGGATGGGACTTTAAATTGATTCTTGCATAACTCTCTAAGAACGAAATGTGCATCGTAGTTCCTATCGTTGTGCGCAACAGCAAATATACGCGCCTTTTTTGAAGCGGCATTTTTTGTAAGTTTTACGAATAGAAAATTTACAAAATCTTCAATACATTTATTTCCATAAAATATCTTCTTGTGACCCGCATAATTAACAAGAAGAAGTTTGAGTCTTATTCTTAAGTCCTAACATTTATCGCAGCATGTATTACAAATAAAGAGCATTGTAACATGAATATCAATAATTATTGAACTTTCATTATAATAAAAATCTAATAATTTTGGTTCGTTGTCTTCTTCAATTAAATTACTTTAAATTTTCGGTTTCTTATATATGAAGTGTGGCTGTTTTTTAAAAGTTGCATTACATTTCTTGCAAACAAATTCATAACACATATGCCTTTTTATATTCCATTTCACATTCTTCGCACATTTTGAATTTTATACACAATTTTGAATTCAAAAGTCTTGAATAACAATAAACTCCATTATATGTAAGTTTGCAGTCGTCACACTTTATTGAACATTCCATGTCAATTTAACATTTCTCAAAAAACATTTTACAATTATATTTGCAGCGGTGTTAGAATTTATTACTATAACCAATTTTTCAGGATCTACAATAATAGTTTCTTCCAATATAACCACGAATATTAATTATGGCATAGAAATGTTTGTTTAAGTATTCAATATAAATCATCTTAATTTTTTCGGGTCGTTTGTAAATAGTATTACTCTTTCGTGTAGCATCAATAACTATTATTTGGAAATCACTTAAACTTTGTTGTACATATTTGTTGCATCATTATTATTTAACCACTCATTATTTGCAATTTATAAAGCAGCAATAGGTTGCATATTTATTACAATTTTTCTTATTTGTTGCCATTCATTTGTTATAATATTTTCTTAATTATTAAAATATTTACTAACCGGTATAGCGTCAATTTTAATCAATTTTATTTACTTTTAATCACTTTTAATTATGTTTTTTAGATTTCGTCACTTTTATCATTATTAATAACATATACATAAATTACATTACAATAACATATACATTTTTTACGATTATATATTCGCTTCTTTTTATCATTATTCTATTATAATTCGTCACTTTTATTCACTTTTAATACTTTTCGTCACTTTTAATCACATTTTATAGGTATACATAATATACGTCATTTTTACACATTATTAATCATTATTAATTACTTTTAATCATTTTAATCATGTTTTATAGATTTAGTCACTTTTTATTAAATCTGTACATAAGTAACGTCATTTATTAAATCTTTTAACATAACGTCACTTTTTATACATTTCTTCACTTTTAATCACAACATTGTAATGGGTTTGGGAGTTGACACACTACAGTGGGACGGGCCCCATGTTAAATGCCTATCCGTAAATATAAGGGCTGGTATCCTACTAGTGTTAATAATGTAATTTTGTTATTGTGTTAATTTGAATACAGCGTTAATTATTTGTTAAACGAGCATCGAATAAAAAGCTTAATCCACTATTTAAGTAAAGATATCATCCAATCAGCGGTATTAGTCCATTGAAGCTAAACATTATTTTCTAATTATTGATTTAGATTGTGTTATGCTAGTATTCTAATAATAAATGTGAAAATTCAATTAACAAATTGTAATCATATTGTAATTAAATAGAAGAATTATATTAATGTAAATAAAAATGTGTATAAAAATAGAATCGATGTTTATTTTTAAATGTATTTTGTGACATAAAATCATAATCTCCAATAGAATTTAAACAATACATTTGATCGTTAGGAAAATATTTGCAAATTTATTTTTCATTATCGTTAGAAAGTTACTCGCTTTTATTACTTTGTATTGTATGCAATGAACGCCAATTTACATTTTTAATGAGAAAAGCCATTATAACATAATATGGTGAAAGTGTTAGCACTGATATCCATTCGCATAATGCGCTTAAACAGTGACAAACGTAACCATTTTGTTCACTCGACCACTTAAGCCGTAAGTTAGTGTCGAGAAAGTTATCGCCGAATATGATTGAGAAAAATGCAAAAATAGTGAATAAAGTACCAGTAATGGCGGATATAATACTAATAAAAATCAATAGTTTTCCCATTAATTCTTCATTCTTATTCTTCGCTAATCTTAACGTTAAAATTGACTAAAATTTATAGAAATAATTGTTAAAAATATTTGTAGTCTTATTGACAACTAATATTTTCAAATACCATTAATATCTGGTATAATAAAAAGGATGGAAGTGCTATTACGCCGCCGAATGCGTGCCAATAGATTAATTCAGTGAATGTATATTTACCAATAATTACCGCTCCAATAGAAAAACAATGTCCCAAATAATGGCACAGTTTATTAGAAAAGTTAACATCTTTTAATAACAGATTCGATATAATTGATATAAATTGATTATTATTATTATTATTTATTGTTGAATATTCCACTTTAATCTGTTTGTAACGTATATATAATGTGAATGAGTCTAAACAAAATATTTAAAATTAGTTATAAAATAAAACCATAGTTATCCAGACTCGAAATCTCTAGGGAAGGGTCTGATCCATAAAATCTCAAATTTTTAGGAGTGGGGTAAAAACTTATCAGATATAAACTATAAATTTTTTTGGTCTTCGCAAACCCCATCGTAAAACTCGACGAATTTATCAGACAATTTTTATTATTCTCGATATATCATATGGGGGTCAACTTTTCCAAAATTCTAGAAGGGGTCAACTCAGGGTAAGCACCCAACTATAGGTATCTTTGATTAATTCTGATATGAAATTACATGGTTGTAAGAAAATTATAGTTTAAATATTTTCATTTCTATACGAAAAAATACAGAAAAGTAAGGAATAAATGTGATTCATAACAAGGTTTTTATCAGAAAAAATAACATTAATATGTCAGAGTCTTTACGTTATTCTAAAGGATTGCTATATATATGGTTTTAATGGTAATTGCTTATCAAAATGGTTATATGTAAATTATCGATTGAATTGTAAAATAATTACTCATAACAGCTGCCAAATACATTATTTGTGAGAATACTAAGCTTTCAGATAATGATCCGCCAGCGTCTGAAATATACGGTAACACTGGTTCGACGTGACCGTAATAAACAGCAAATGCGTATCTATTAATGCGTAAAAAAGGACTATTATTTATGCCTACAATTTAAAATTTAAATTATATATTTTTATATAACTAACATTACAAAACTCACGGTATAAAACAAAACATGGGAACAAATAACGAAAAACATAATGGAAATATATAAAGTGGAATCATTATTATAAATTTATAAGTTTCAAACAATTAAGAATTATAATGTTACCAGATCTGCAAATTTAGAATTTTAGAAAATAACTAGTTTTCGTTGTATTTGACTAAACCCACGAACAAATATTAAATTTAATGAAATTTTATTTAACTTTCCTCATGTAACTTATATAATGTAATACACAACTTATTGATTCAATAACCGTTTTGTAATATTATAACCAGTTTAATTAAATTTTTAAAAACAAAAAATCATTACTTTCTACTAAAATGCATTACTTTTACATTTTCTTTAAAATATAAATTTTATAATTTAAATATTAGTCACAAACAAATCGATAAAATATATATGAAATAAGTATTTATTACAGTATCTATAAATGTCTCAAAAATCCGTTTTTTAACTAATAATTTCCTCGTGGATTGCATTATAAATAGTAACCAATCAATATTTAATAGATAATATTCTAATTCTAACTCGTAAGGGAGTAAACTCATTGAATTTAAGCGACAATATTTTGGCTTTGAACCTAAAAGATTTTTTTAAAAAAATAATTTTTAAAAACAAAAAACAAAAACGTAAAAATATTTATTTATATATTGATTAAAATTTTTATTTAATTATACCAAAATCTAATAATTACTTTTTTCATATTATAAAAAGTTTTTGTGGTTCTAAAACTTTCCAAACTTAATTTTTAATTTTTGCAATTTATTATAAAAATTTTGTGGGTCTCAGAACTTCATCAAATTTAATGACAATTTCTCAAAAAGTTAAAAATGTTTTAAAAATATTTTATATCTTTTATGTCCAAAATGTTTATTTATTTTTATTTATAATCAGTAAAATCCCTTAAAAAATAAAAAGTTCAAATTTTTACTAAAAGAATGATTCATTTATGATACAAATAAAGCCACTCGTTTAACATTGAAATTGAAATCCTATACCCTTCACAAAAGGGAATTTTCCATTAAAAAAGAAGTAAAATATTATTTTCCTTTAGAATTTAACACCAAATTATATAATAATTAGCACATCATATCAAATAACTTTCGCAATAAAAAATGTATAGTAAAAATATAACATAGTATTGTTATTATAAAATAACATCACATTATTGAACTGAATAGTGATCGAAAATGTATCCATTAGATTATCATAATTATCATTATCTGATAAAGTTATTGATTATAGGCAATACAGGTGTTGGCAAAACCAGTCTATTGGCTCGTTTTGCTGACCACGACTTCAGGGATCAGTATATCTACACGATTGGCGTCGATTTTAAAGTCCGAACATTACTAATTGACGGAAAAGTGATTAAACTGCAGATATGGGACACCGCTGGACAGGAAAGGTTCCGAGCGCTC
>JAQGAW010004302.1:0-11100 GCA_034698025.1 Phthiracarus crinitus | reverse complement strand
TCAAATATATCAATAACAAAATCAGTTAAGGCTTCAAATTTAAATGTCGTAAACAAATTTAACCATTAGAAGATAATGCTTATTATTAGATCCAAAAACAATCTCAAGTTAAGAAATAATTACCATACGCACAAATAATTACCACACAGAAAATTTGTCACCAAAGAATTTCGAACGATTCGATTTTCATTATTTACCCCAAACGGAACAAGCTTATAAGTTTCGATTTTCATTATTTATCCCAAATTTAACCAACGTATAACGCTGAACAACATATCTGAAATCTAGACTTGGAAATCATACCGTTGACTTCAAAAATTGTCACCAAAAAATTTGGCTTATATCGATTTTCTTTATTTATTCCATACCGAACCAGTATATAACGCTGTACAACATATCTGAAATCTAAACTTGGAAAGCATACCGTTGACAATAAATTTGTTACCAAAAATCTTTACTCCTTTTGATTTTCATTTATCCCATACCGAACCAGCGTATAACGCTGTACAACATATCTGAAATCTAAACTTGGAAAGCATACCAATAACCACTAAGTTGGGCACCAAAAAATTTCGCTCGTTTCGATTTTCATTAATTATCACATACCAAACAAGCGTTTAACGATTAATAATTAATAACAAGTAGTGTTGTATCCATTTGTCCTTTTCAATTTAAATTGCATTTCCATTTCGATATTTACTTTAATTTTTATTTAATCACATTTTAATTTCGATTTTTAAATTAATGTTTATAAAAATTACATTTCAATTTCAATTATTATTTTAATTTTTATTTTAATTGTATTTCGATTTCAGTAATAAAAATTGTGTTATTTCTATAGCATTTTAATTTCAATTAATCGAAATATAAATGCTAATATGATTTAAATTTCAATTTCAATTTTTAGCATATTTTGACGTTTTAATGACAAATTTCGACTGATAAAATTTGAAAAATAATTACATTTTAATTTTAATTTCTATTTCATTAATTTTTTATATAAATTGTATTTTAATTTAAATTTTAAAAAAGTCATTAATTTCTAGTACATTTCGATTTCATTTTTACATTACTTTTTAATTCAATTGCATTTCAATTTCAATTTTAAATTATATTTTATTTCCATTGCATTTCAATTTCAATTAATTGAAATGCAAATGGAATTATATTTTAAATTTCTATTTGAATTTTAAAAAATGGATAACAATAATAACAAGTAATATTTCACTATTTAACTATTGATTTAAAAACTGACTAAATAGTTAAAAATTTATTCATAAGTTAAAAGTTTGTTTATTTTTAAGAGTTATTTGGTCAGACTCTTAATGATATTTATGTGATATTTTAATAAAATATAAATTATTTTGATTTGATTATCTTATATATGATACTGTAGATGTAAAATATAAATTAAGTATACTCGGCGTTACTCTTAAGCTTATTTTATATAAAATTGCCAATTTAAGGCTTATTTATACATAGGTAATTCCCATAATCCGATAGATTGCGGGAAATCATAAATTCTTAATTCGGGATGGCAATTTCAAGCCAACAATAACAAATTCTAATGTTAAGTTTTTTAAATGGTAAGCTTGGGAAAAAATGTTTAAATGATTAAATAAAGTTTATTTTTACTAATAAGTTATTATTAAAGTTTTATTTGATATATCACAAAATACATGTTACATTAGAACTATAAATATAAATTTATCACAATTATATGACAATTTTGGAGTAATATATTTATCAGTTTTTAGTTTGAGAACGATTTTATGGCATTACCAGTACTATGATTAGACTGACCAGACTTTTTTTTTATTAAAAACTGGATTAATCTAAAAATTGCAAAAATATGGACTGGATTTAAACTGGACACGTACATGACGCATTTAGTTTTTCATAATTTGCACTTGAATAGCACTGGATATGTATCATAAACTGGACAATCCAGTGCAAAATGGACGTTCTGGTCACCCTAACTATAATAACATACATATTTACTCTAAATTGTGAATGATATAATTGATAAATAATTTGTAAGAGCGTTGTCAAGCTACGTGGACCACAGTGTTTGTGAGAGTAAATGTTTAGACAGAGGGAAAAATTTTCCAAAGTTTCAAACCGAATTTTAGTTCGAACCAAAATTTTAGTGCGAACCCAAAATTTAGTGCTAACCCAAATTTTAGAGATTCCTCATGTAATTTGAACTCCTCGAAACTCGTATGCTGTCCATGTTTGAAACTTATGTATGATGTTGTTCACTATAGCATGGATATGTGTGGGTAATATTGGGCAAATCGATACGAGCGGTTTTTTTGGCAACACATATCCTTATACTATAATGTAATAGAGATAATAAAATTACTTAGTAAAAATCCTTAATATGTGCACACAATGGAAAATATTAATCAGGTGACTATTTATTATTGTTGATAACCTGAAGTGTTGAGTGTTCGATAACAGTTTATTTGATCTGAATCTACACTGGAATCAGTACCGCTAAGATGTAGATATCTATTGCCTTAAGCGTTCTATAAAATGAGCGCTTTAGTCTTATATAACACCGAACACCGTTTAATCAAAAATCAAAGATTAGATTTTATTATAACAAAATACGTTTTGTATGAGACAACAATATGATGAGCATCTTAACTACACAGAGTTAAAGTTAAGAGTGAGAGTGATTATACAAAACTACGTGAGACATTAATTGAGCCTATTATGCGCATAATAATAACATATTAATCATCATTGCTAAAGGCTAAGATACATATTATATAATAAGAAAACGCGTATTATTAATGGAAATAAACTATTAATAATTATAGTGATTAAATGTTATCACAATGAGAGTTGTGACTAATGGGTCACTACATCTGCCGCAGCTAAGTTTAGATTCCGTTGATAATACGGTTCCAAATGTGAGACGTGGATGAGAATTGTAGAGCGTTTAATGTATTGCAACTAGTAGTTCACTTCAGACTCTTGACTAATTACTTTAAGAGGCGCTTCGTATAAGGGAGTGAGTTTGTTACGATCTGGTCAATTATGTGGTACCTTCTTTTTCACAAAATCTCCAATTTTGATTTCTATTAATGGATGTTGTTTATCATATGCCGCTTTGGATCGCACCTTAAATTCGTTACTCTTGATTGTTGCAATACGACGTGATTCTTTTAGTTCATTGATTGTTTTGAACAAATATTTTGCTAAATATCCAGTTACTGTGTGCACATTATTATTGTAGTAATCGACTACTTTAGCCAATGAGTTCGACCATTTAAACGTAGGTTTATTCAATAATGCGAGCTTCAGGCCACGAACCAGAGCGTCGTTAACTTTCTCCACGCAACCATTTGTCTGCGGATGATATGTTGTCGTAAGAGGTTGCGATATGCCATTGTCTTTCAAGAATTTCCTAAACTTTTTGCTTTTAAAGTTTGTGCCGTTATCAGTTAATATTCTTTTCGTTGGACCGACATCGGTGATTGCTGTACGCAGTGAATCAATAGATGTTTGTGCTGTGTTTGTCTTAGCGGCTTTAGCCCAAACGAACCGCGAGTGATGGTCGATATTGACCTGAATGTATTTAGCTTTTGAGTTATACGATGCGCTTCCCATTACGATCGTGTCCATAACCCATAACTCGTTTGGATTGTCAGGAGTTTCTAACGGTATTAGCGGACCATAACACGGATGATTTGATGGCTTTACTAATTGGCAGTTGTGACAGGTTTTTACATAATCTGTAACTAAATTGCGCAATTTGTATATCCAGAAATGCTTTGATATGTCGTTTAACGTTCTTCGTATACCAGGATGATTGTTATTATCGTGAAATACTTTCAGAATTGTTTCTATTTTGTTGATTGGAAGCACTGATTTTATTTTGTTTCGCAACTTAATACTGATAATGCCATCTTTAATTATCATGCGCTTGGTTTGCTTTAAATTCGATTCTTTTTGCCATTTAATGATAGTGTTGTTATCGATGTTAACATTAGCACCAATTACTTGAGTTAATAAAGCAGTTTCAACCGGAGCTCGTGATAACGCATCGACGTGTTTCATTTGAGTTCCAGGTCGATGTTGGATTTCAAACGTGAACTCTTGTAGTTTTGTTATCCAACGAAAGAGTCTACTGTTTCCGTCCTTGAAATTGAAAAGCCATTTGAGTGCCATATGATCTTTGATAAAATCGAACTGTGCACATAATAAATAAATTCGGAAATGTTTGATTGCCTCCACTACTGCCAAACATTCGAGCTCTGTAGCAGAATATCGATTCTCGGAATCGTTCAATCGTCTAGAAAAATAACCAATTGGATTGTTATCTTGTGAGGGTATGGCTACTATTCCAAGAGTTGATGCGTCAGTATAAAGTTCGCAGCGTTTGTTTTGATCAAAGATAACGAGTGCTGGAGCGGTGCTCAATGCTTCCTTTAGCTGTTCAAAACTCTTTGTTTGCTCCTCAGTCCACTTGAAAACGATGCGCTTCTTAAGTAGTTTATAGAGTGGAGAGGCGATAAACGAATAATTGGCGATATATTTTCGCAAATATGACGCCAAACCAAGAAATCGTTTAAGTGATTTGACGTCTTTGGGTTGTGGATACTCTTTTACAGCTTTAAGTTTTGAGGCTTGGATTTTGACAAAGCCATTGCCGATCACATGACCTAAAAAGTCAATTTCTTCAGCGCTGAATAAACATTTGTTTCGATTGAGTTTGATATCGCGAAGTTTTTCGAATATCTGTATAAGGGGCTTATTGTGTTCCATCCAATCGATGCCGTGATTGCAAATGTCATCAATATAGTGTTCGCACCGTATATCGTCAAGCGCTATGCGAAGATTTCGTACACAAAATGCACATTGATTGGTGCCACCGAAAGGCATGACTAACCATTCATAATGACCGTCCTGAGTAACGAAAGCGGTTTTATCAATGTCTTCAGGATGTACGCGATAATGCCAATAGCAGTTTTTTATATCCATTTTACTGAATATTTTTGATGTGCAGCAGTTGTCGAGTATATCCTGAATGAGTGGCATCGGCTCTCTCTCCGGAATCACATCTTTATTTAATTTCGTGTAGTCAATGCAGAAGCGATATGTCCCATCCTTTTTCTTCACAAATGTAACCGTCGCTGCGTAAGGACTCGTAGATTTACGGATGTAGATGTCCTTTTTCTAATAGCGCTTCCACTTGTTTCCTGACTTCATTTCTCTGCGGAAATGGTAATCGTCTGGGACGTAACGCAATTGGATTGTTGTGTTTGAGTCGGATACGAAAATATTCGGTATTGCACGAACCGATTTTGCCGTCATCGCAGAATACATCGTTGAAATCGTGAAGTATATTTTCCATCTCACGTCTGCCTTCGTTATCTTGTGTTTCATTAATAGCTGATAACGTGATTGGAATTGAATTGTTTAGTGAGTTGTTGTTCGTATCCTCTATTGAAGTGTGATTAATACTCTGCGCAGAATAATTGAATTGTTTTGTTTCAATGCTTTGTAGTACAGCATTCGTAGGCTTTGTTTCGTTAATTGTATTAACTGTTTCAATATGTGATTGATTGTTGTATGATGCGATTCGTTGTCGTATATCCAACATTAGAGGAAATACGTCGCCATTGTTAATGCCTAATAATTAACTGTATTTGAACTTCGACTGGTATGGTAGCGGTTCGACCATTTAAACTGATTCGCTTCGTAACAGTTCCCAATGTTTGAGTTTTACCACTAACAAGTGATAACGGTATGCTTTTGCTGTATAAGCGCTATTAATATTAACTGTCGAGCCTGTGTCGATAAGTGCTACGATGTTATTGTTGTTGACAATGCAGTCAACTCTGATGAAACTCTGAAAAGATTTATAATTACTTGCTGCGCCGCTTATATAGACTACAATTTCAACACAAACAGTTGTGTTATGATGTGCTTCAGTTGCATTTTTGCTCTGTTTTCCGTGAGCTCCCTCAGTCGTTTTAGCGTTTGATTGAGAAACCAAATTGTTTTTGCCTGTATTGTTCGAATTGTTTGATTTCTTGTTGTTGGGGCACTCGCTGTGCCAATGATACTCTTGAATGCCCAGATCCTGACAGAACTTACACGAATATGATTGCTTTCGTTTTGAATCCGTGATTCGCATCATATTTCGAGATTGTCCTGAAGTTGATAGGGTTGATTGTCGAACAAATCTCGATTTTTTGTTTATGCGGTGCTCCCATTATTTGTGAGTCCATTTCAAGTTTAAGCGCAACATGAATCCATGCTTGCAGTATACTCACTTGAGTTGAATACATTAATGAACGTAAATGCGATGGTAGACCATATGTTAGTTCGTCGACTTTGTGTTAGTCGCTTAAACCAGTGAGGTCTAACATTTCCATTTTAGTTCGATAGTATTCCTGCATTCCTTGATTCTTATCGAAACGTTTAACGTGCGCAGCGACTGATGGTGCGATAACGTTAGTGTCAAAACGGCCAATGAATGCATTAACCATAGTTGTGATTCGTTTGAGAATATTTTGCGTAAAGTAATTCGCTGCTGCTCCTAAAAAGCTAGCTTAGACCAGTTTTAATTTATCCATGTCTGTTGTAATTGTTCATGGAAGCCTAAATGAAGCCAAACTAAACCAGTTATGTGCTGTATTCGTTTGGTTAAGCCCATTATAGTTGTCAATCGATAATATTGTAATGGTAGCCATATTTTCGCAAATTACTACGTGCTCGTCGTTTGATTGTTTTGGTGTTTCTGTATGAAGTGATTCTTCGCGAGTAGTTTGAGGACTATGAGGCATTGATAAGAAGAATGGATCAGAGAACAATGTGTTGAGGTCTGCAACAATTGGCGAGTAATCAAATACTTCAGATCGTTGGTTAAGATACGATTCTTTAGTGTCCTCAATGGTATCCTCAATTTCGTCTTCTGATGATGATTTCTCTCTGTAATCAACTTTATGACGGTCTCGAAACCAATAGCTCATAACCTGTATTAATAATGTTGTTGAAGTGAATGCGATGAGTTTGATATTTTGTGCAAAATACGGCCAAAATTTAAACATCACGTGGACAGTGTTATCGCTGTACAATATCTACTATCTAAAGAATTTAAAGTCACTGATACTTCATCTTTCATTAAAAAATCAAAAATTACAAATATTCATTGGTAAAGAAGATATATTATCAATAGATGTTTGGATTGAAAGATTTAAAATGATTGCTGAATATCAATCATCAAACGCAAAGTGAATAAAGATATTTTGTGTTATAATCTTGAAGATTATGCTCTGTCTTGGTATGTTGTAAATTCAAAATCAATTCAAAGCATGATATCGCGTTTAGATCTAACCCTTTTTTGTAAGTGTATACAATTAAAATATAATATAAAATTAGGAAAAAAAAGATTATTTTGAAAATAAGCATAGGTTTGCAGTTATATCCAATATGTCTGAAGAGAATATTGTTTACTTAATGATTAATAGAATTCAATTTAAATGAAAAATATTTTGTTTTATTTAACAATTCTAATATTGATTGTTTTTTGTTTTCAATTGACAAAATTCAAAATTAAAACAAAATTATTTGTGTTTTTTAATTTGATTTTTATTTATCAAAATATTTTTCATTTTAATTTTATTTTGATTGTACTTTCAGAAGGTATTACAAATTTGATTATATTTTGATTTTGATTTTAGTTAGACTTTACTTTATGTTTGTACTGCATTTTAGAAGATTTAAACGCCAACGCAAAGCAATGCAGTACGATGAAAGCAAAAGCAAATCTCAATAATCCTTTATAAATATAAAGAATGCTTATTTTTCGAAGATAGTACAAAATTTGATTCATTTTTTGTCAAATTTTAGCATATTTTCATCTAAAATTTTCTGTCTTTTAAAAATAAATCTAAATTTTTGCTAGTTTTTTGGTGATGTAGTTGGCAATGGAGAAGTAAAACTTTATCCATCAAAACTCAAGGCAGTTAAGGAATTTCCTAAACCAAAAGACGTTAAATCACTACAAAGATATCTTAGTTTGGCAAACTACTAACGAAAATTTATCGCCAATTATTCGCAAATCTCAGCTCCGCTTTAACTATTAAAGAAGCGTACAGTTTAATAGTGGAGAGAAGAGCAAAACTAAAGCTTCGAAGAGTTAAAGGAATCATTGACAACAGCTCCAGCGCTAAATTTTCTTTTACTTCTTCTTTCAATGTTAAATTCTAAAATAGTCATTTTTCTTTCACTTTTTAATTTTACTTTTACTTTTTTTTAAAAATTTTCATTTAACTTTTCTTTTACTTTTTCTTTTTCAAATAATTTACATTTTACTTTTCTTTTCTATTCTTTTGACAAAATTTTTAATTTTAATTTTCTTTTACTTTTACATTTACTTCAAGTAAATGTAAAAGTAACAAAATTCATAACTTTTACTTTTTCTTTAAAAAGTAAAATCAACACTATTTTAAATTTATTTACAGTTTATAACCTTTAGTGTTAATGGTATTTACCTTTGTTAAAAATATAAATTTGATGAATTTTATTTTATTAGGACAATTTAAATTATTTATAACTTTTTATAACTTATAATGTATCCGAATCAAAAATTTAAAAAAAAACTCACAAAAGTATTGTTTACAACAATATAATATAAAGATATAAATTTTTTCCTATAAAATAATATAAAGTAAAAGTACAAAATGCTTAAAAAACAAAATAAAATATATATGTGTAACAATAGAAACTTTCAATTTCAAATTTTCATTTTTGAATTTAAAATTTCAAAAAATATTTCATAAACAAAAAATTTGGAAAATACTATTGAATTATCTCAGAATATAATACAAAGTTAGCTCATTATTAATGTTCATACTCTTTTTTGTTTATCTATAAAATTTAATAAATATTTAAAAATGCAATTCAATATTTTTATTGTTTTAACACTTCACTGGAACACCTAAAAAAATAACACTACAGGTATTATGGGATAAAAATATTTTAAGCCTTCAAACAGTGCTTTGCGCATCATGTATTACGAACTATACATCTATGCATATACGCACAATTTTATACTGAGAAAAATAACTTAAAGGGTGATAACGCATTGAAAAGCATTGTCATCAATTTACCGTATCCTGTTGAAAAGCTTATACTATTTTTCCCTTAAGAAATTTATTTACTAAAAATTCATGATACACTAAAGATATGTTAATTGAGGGATACCTAAAGTCACATAAATTCCCTGTTTATAGTTAAAAACCTATACGCGCGTAAAGTGTTTTTTGGTCGATTTTTATCCCGATGTTCCAGTGAAGTGTTAATAGATAAATTTAAAAGTAAATAATTAAGAATCTTTTTAGTGTTAATAATATTTGGTGATTAATTTTAGTATTAAACAATAAGTTCTTAAATAATGTATGTATAAACTGTAATTTATAACAAAATCTTAATTAATCATTTTGTAGATTTATTTCCATTTATAAATATGGCATTCGAAATTTCAATGTATTTCTACGAAAACATTATTTCTTTTAGACTTAATAATAACTAAAAAATATAAGGTACAATAAAATTTTGATTGTCTCATATGAAGATTATGCAGTTATGTTATAGCCAAATAAAGACCCGTTGATAAGGGAATTGTTAACGTTGATTGGAACATGATTAATGTTAATGCAATAGATATCCTGCAATTGTTACACTGAATTCATTACCATTAAGAATTCGATTTTTAAAATTATTTATATTGATAAAGCGTTAAGCGAATATTTAATTCAGACTTACCAAAGAATCACACTGAGACATGGACTTAATTAATTCTAAAATTAGGATTTTTTGATAACAAATAAAGTTTAAACAAAAATGTTATAATGTGTGTTACATATATTCACAGAGTTAATTCCAGAGTGATTTCATAATTTTAATGTTGTCATTTATATACCACATTAAGCGTTTAATATAATTCGGGAGAAAGCATTGATTAATATGTGAAAACATAATACAAGAATAAACTACGAATGTAATTGAGTAATAATAACATTAGGTAAAGCAAATAGTTATGACATGTATTGGATAGACAGTGTGCTTTATAATAGATTAAAAGAAATATGTGTAGGCAAATCGTTAATTGAAAATAAACTATAAGTGAATGTGATAAGTAGTCAGCGCTAATATAGCGTGTGAATTTTGTTTCGTAAAAATAAATTAACAAAGCTAGAAAATGCGCATATCTTAGTTTTATTTTTAATAAAATTAGATTTTGTTCAACTTCTAATTTTACTAAAGTTAAAATTAATTTTATTAATACATATTTTAGATATAACTTTAAAAGTAAAATGGAGGTATAAATTAGTTCAAACGAAATAAAAATGCAAAATAATAATAATATACTTTTTTAAACATTTGAGTGACGCCTTACCAATCTATGAGCGATCTGTAAGACATTCACTTCTAACAATTATATTTTTAGGGATCGTTTGAAGACGAGGAGGAATTACCACAATCGTTATCCAATAAACAGTAATGTAAAAGTAAAAGTAAAACAAATAACGAAACAAAACTGTGTGAATCCTATTTTTCCCTTTATTTACTGATCTTATTCGATATGAGTCCTGATTTACCACTTCTACGATATCATAAGGCCCAGCTTATGGAGCTCTGTATTTTAAATGATTTCCCTGTAACATCGTTTTGTCGATAACCCAAATCAGATCACACGCTTTAAACTCTGGTTTAATAAGCTTTTTATTTTTTAAATCTGCCCATTTTTAAGCTTCCTTTTTAAATCTGCCCATTTTTTAAGCTTCCAAAATATTAAGCTGTGCTTCTTTTATAGTAAGGCTAAATTTTTTTCTTAACCACTTATTCGATTAATTTTGTCACTCACTTGAAGTTTTCGCTAGAAACTATTTTTACACAAATATCCGAAAAGAAGATAAATGGGCTGCTATTTGGTCGTAACGTTAACTTGATTGTTAATATGTTGAACCGAAATATCAACATGTTTGTCCCATTATTTGTCATACTTGTCCGTAAATGTTCTTATTTCATTTTTCACCTTATTATTGGCGCTTTTGGCTATACCGTCGCCGCTCG